>JAJIBD010032499.1:0-22209 GCA_021461705.1 Cryptotis parvus | reverse complement strand
AAACAGGAAGGACAATGATTTGGCATGCTTCAAATAAAGAGGAAATACCACCACTATTGTGATATCCCCACCATAAACCCTGTCTGTAAGTGACAATCTTCTAGACAGACCATTACCTCTGGTGACCCAGAATTCTAAAAGGTCAGATGAAAAGAAAAGATAGGCAGTGAGTAGAAAAGTTCAGTCTCGTTTGTATTCCGAGTGAATTACTTTCGATGTCCTTTAACCCCACCCTCTGCATCCAAATTGCCTTTGGATAGGCGTAATAAGGTCTAGTAAGAGTTGTCTCTACAGTAACTCTGAAAGTGAAGGGAAGATTTTGCTCTCAGAGCACCAAGTGTTCCCAGAAATCGTTATATACATGATCCAAGCAGAGACCAAGCACCGCATTAGACCAGGGACCTGAGTATCGCTATCAGATTTCCAACAGTGACCTGACTGAACACATTAAGAATGGAGGGTGGAGGTTTAACGGCACATCCTCGGTCAGCGGCTGGTAGTGCTGGCCATGCACCGTCTCAGGATCAGGGCGTGGTAAACTTTTATAGATCTGAACTGATAAACTTTTAGGGCCTAGTGAGCTGGACAGGGAGGCTGACTCTGGTAGGACATTGTGTCAGATATTATTTCTGTCTGATGTTAAGTTAAGATTGGAGTCATTTAAATTCTCCTGATCTCATGTTCAACAGGCGTATTAAAGTTATTTGTCTCTGAAAAAACTTTTTTAATTACAAGTTAGTAGAGAATACACCAGTCAAGGTACCAGAATATTCTGGAACACCGGAACAATTATTTAATCACTGCCCTCCCATTGTTCATCGATTTGCTCCTCGAAAAGGAATCTAGTAACATCTTCTCCATTAAGTTCTGTCACAAGCAAGTGCAACCCAAGCGTTACCTACTTGCCACAGGGACAGTAGAGAGAGCTTCCGAAACCATTCTTCTTCAGGTTATGGAACCGAGGTCTGTAATACTTACTAGTCTTTGGGCATATAAAGAGTAAATAAAACAAGGTGCAGCTTGCCATGCATCGCTAGGTGGTAAGGTCCCAGTAGAAGGCTCAAACACAATATTTTACTGGGGATGAAACTTAAAGGAGGAAGACATCAGGCTTTAAAACCTCAGGGCATGCTGGAGAGAAAGCACAGTGGCAGGGAACTCTGCCTGGCCCACAGCAGTCGCTGAAGGAGTCCAGTGGTTGGTGCACCACACAGGGAGCTCCTGACACCGCCAGGTGTGCGCCTTCCCCAACACACAGAACAAACCAAAGCAAAGGACCATGGGCCAAGCCCAATGTTTCCAGAGTCCAGTAGATCTCTGAAGAGAACAGCTGGGGGCTGCGCAGCCCGCCTCCCCAGTAAGGGTGCAAAAGCCCAGAGCCCTTCCTCCTTGGCTGACAATGAATATGCCAACATTCATCTCCTATATTGCTGCTTTCCAAAGTGTAGCGCGCTGACTCAAGGTGTGGATGGTTGTATGCTAGTCCCGCGACCATATAATCACAGACAATGCAGCAACATTGTGTGTCTACGTTAAATGCTCACCACCACCGTTCTAAATGCTTATGTGTAACATGTTCAATTTGTGTTATGACAATGCCAAGAGGTCATTACTCCAGTTTATTTACAGGGGAGGAAATTCAAACCCAAAGAAATCCACCCTATATCATTTCCAGTCACTCAAGAACAAAACTTAGATTTGGTTCTAGTCCTTAAGAAACCACTCTAGAAATTGGGTCAGAAGGAAAAGGACAGATATAGAATGACTGCATTCATTAATAGGATATAGGATATCAGTGTTTTAATAAATATGGGAAAATGTGGTAATGGCAGATTGCAACTCACCACTGAATGTTACAAAAGAGATTATGAGCAAACTTTAAATATTTCAGTGGCTAGCTGCTACAAAAATAAGAGGGAGAGAGATGCAGAGACAGAGAGAGAGAGATAGAGAGAGAAAAGAGAGGGAAGAACTGGGGTAAATTGCTATTAAGGCGGGTGGGGGACGGGAGGGAGGGCACATTGGTGGTGGAAATGGGGCAATTGGTGTAGGGATGGGGGTGCTGGAATATCAGTACACAAGAACCAATTATGAACACCTTAATTGTGTGTTTAACGGTATAATAAAAAAAATTAAAAAAAGAAAAAAAAGAAACCACTCTACACTATATCTCAGTTTTTCAGGATTCCAACTCTGTATCTCCAATATTCCAATACAAGTAACATACAATAAAATGGAATCAAAATTATGTGAAAAATAAAATATTGTTTCAAAATTCACCCAAACATAACCTAAGTAAATCTCTTATCCTATTTTGAGGGAAATATACAAACTGCTGAAAATTATTGCACATATTAGATTGAGTGGTGTTACTAGATTAATCTACTGTATATTCTGTTACATTATATGTATTCTCCTTAAAATATAAATTCCCAATCGTATTGTAAGTACCATAAACTTCAGATCTAGAGTGTGGAATTAAAGGGATCATGTTGCTGGATAGAATGGCATTTTGCAGTATATTGGGAAGGAGCAATTAGTTAAATGCTTGAAATAACTTTTTCACTTGAGATAACATGGCCAGGGTTTGAAACCAAAAAGATCAGTGGTAGGAAGCTTCTGACCATGGTCAGATCACAAAGAAACCGTGATGAAACTTCTTGGCTTAGCCTATGGAAACCAAAGGTCAAATACAGCCTAGATTCAGATTGAAGCTGAACAGGACAAAGAAGTGATTTTATTCTCTGAGTTATATAACTTCTGCTAAGACAACAACATATCTAGATTTTCCCTAGAGGAGACTGAAGATGCTTGTCTTATAAGCAAAATATTACAGTGGACACAGTGAATAATGATGGGAGTGTTGATGAACCAATATGCATTTGAGCAAAGTGTTATTTACATTTGCTTATTCACCAAATAATAAATGCCAATTTAACATTTTGTGGAGCTGTAGACAGATAAAATATGGTTCATCATTAAAGTAGCATTTTAAATTTGGAAGTCGGGATATAGACCTAAATTCTAAATATTGCTTTGACGTGCTTTTTGCTATGGGTACGACTTTATTAATCTTTATGTGCCTTTTGCTTTCCCTGTAGGTAGAAAGGGATTGAAAATAGTATATCCTAAAGAAAAATGTTCCGAGATTAAATATAGTGAAACATAAATGAATTGATATAAAAGATGTCAAGATAGTAATTCCAAGTCATAGAGAAACATCATCGCTACCACTATGACTATACCATGGTTAGCAGATTGTTCATTTAGGACTATAGAAACAATGAAAAAACAATAAAAGAATCATTGAGTTTGCATGGGAATCTAGATAGGTTACCCCAAGAGCTGAGGGACACTGAACATTCTTTGAAAAGTGAAGAGAATAAAATGAGTTTTGAGGAGTATTCATTGTATACCAAAAATCTTGACATTGCATTCTTTTCAGACAGGTGCAAAATTGTTCGTTTTTATTATAAAGATTCTGTATTAAGATGGTTGATGACAAAGAATCATTTAATGCTAGGAACTGCAAGCACAAGAATCAGAAAGTTAAAACAGCCCAAACAATTGATTGGAATGCTGCAGTAAAACAATCTGCAACTGGAAATAAACAGAAGCAGGATCTCAAAAATTTAAAGCATGACAAAGCTGTCTGAAGGTAAAGCAATACTGGGGCAGAGACTTTGGAAGAGAAGTGCAAGAAAACAGGTTTAGGAAAAACCAACTTGTTCAAACAGTTGTCAAAAATAGTGAAGAGCAAAAGCAGTGAATCCAACCTGAGAACTCAGTAGTAGTAAACGGAGTCCTAAATCCAGGCACATAGCAATTCAAGCCCCTCTCTCCTTCTTTCCTTCTCTCACCCTCCTAGCTAGTTAGTTAAACATTAAACCAAAAGAGTTTCGAGGAGTAGTGATCAGACAACCCCATCTATAAAATGAAAAGAGGGGCAGCATCCTTCATAAGATTGCTGTGAGTTAAGGGAAACTAATGGGCCGTAAGCAGCACTTAGGGAAATTGTCTGAAGATTACCGACACACACAAACACATGTATCTGGGGAAATATAAATTGGTCAATGCAAATTTAATACCAGAGAAAAATACAAATAGCTTTCATCAAATTACTTTCCATCACTAAAGGGGTCACAGATATTGTGTAAAAATTGCTGGATTCTGAACAAACAAAATATCGTCAATGCCGGACCAATGCACTCGGTTCCTCTCCTTTGAAAAAATATTAGTCCAAGCAGGTAAAGAGTAAAGCGTAGGAGTATAACAGCCGTAACAGGCTGGGTTTTCGTCACCATGATACACCTATCACCAGTTGGAAGAAACAAAGAGGATTAGTATATCCTCAAAAAAGGGTTTTATAGCAAGCAGGTATCCTCTAAAGTTAATCCCTTGTTCAACATTTTTTGGAATGCTGGAGAATACTCTTTAAAGCAGAGTTAGTTTTTTATTCTACAGAGTTAGAGTTCCTGGGGGTAAGGTCAGGCTTAAGTTTGAGGGGAATCTATATTCTAGGATACACAGTGGAATATTATTCCACTGAATTCAGACTTAAAAAAAGAATACGCTACTAGCATTTTAGTTAAGTGAGCTGCACAATGTGGGAATCAAGACAATCATTATTTTATGTTGAATGAAAGTTTCTGGTCTCATTGGAAGAAAGCAATAAAATTCAAAAGATTGTTCAATAGGAATCTACAAGAAAGTTGGAATGGAATTCAGTAGGGAGAAGAAATATGTCTGCCAGATGCAAAAAGCCCAATAGTTTTGTAGAAAAAATAAGGGAAAGCTTGATACACATATATGCAGTTTTAAAAGACCGAAAGTAAACAACCCTAATCATAAATATATAGTACAATGGATAAAATATCTGCCACTGTTGTGGCTAAACCTATGAAGAAAGGCAACATGTCCAATAAACTGAGCTATATTTTTAATGTTGAGACTGGCCTCTTTCTCTCTTCCAGCTTGTTATGCTCCATTACACAAGTGGCCTTGGAGTTGCTCCACCAGTACTCCTTTAAAGCCACATAGTCCTTATCAAAGTCTCTATCGCAGGGCATCTCTGAGTGATGGGCTGAGTGTCTTTAATGGGCTTATCTTATAATATCCTTGTTAATGAAAGCCTCTTGGTCTCCCTCTTCTTTGCTAAAGCGGGCAGGCCCTGACCTTCCTACTCAAAAAATTTATTCATGCTGTTTGAGATTATGCTAAATCTAAAAATTATCCAGTATGAGTGGCTTTTCTGGGGCACTGAAAGTTTATGCGTGCTGAGGGATCAGAAGGGCAAACTGTTTCATTTTTACTTTTTAGCTTTTTTAAAAAAAATATTAGTATTGTAGAATATGTAAATACCTCAAGAGCAAGTCCCTCTCAAATAGTTTATTCCAGCTATGTATACTACACCCAACTAGAATATCAAAGCGTGTTAATATATATAAAGAAGGTAATAAAATGCCACGGTGAAGTGAGCATCTAACAGTGCTAGTAGAGCTTCTGGTTTGGAAGCGCGCAATTATTGAAAATAAAAGAACTTTCCAAATTAAGCAACCAAGTTTTAAAACATGAAGATATTATCACATAAAAACGAAAGCTGTTGATAAGTAATCTGAAGAAGAAAAAAAGAAAAATCTGGGGTCAATATGGTTCTTTATTCCATATGAGGGAAATGAGCAGGACCCAATTATGTCAAGAAATTACTTTCGTCTCTATATCCAGTTATTGTGCCAAATTTTGAATAACAGTGTGCATATAGCCTTTGAATGCAGTCCCTTGGCCCTGTGGGATAGTTATCAAGAAGAAAATCAAGCTGAATCGTCCGCCAAACCTCCATTGCTCCAAGCGTTTGGGCTCTAGCGGAATAGAGTCCACGCCTTTCGGCCAGACCGTAGCGGAGTTTTGGGCCCTGCCCTTCTCCGCCTCAGCTGTATGGCCGCAAGATACCCTAAGAGAATGCGCTGATTTTAGATAAGGTCCTTCCCAAGGTCTTCCACATTTATACATTGTATACAAAGTTCTAGACAGGTTCTAACTGATACCAGTAAGCCGCCAAAGAAGCCAGAACAAAACCACACAGCATGCAGCGTCAGTGGTCACTACAATATCCAGACTCTATAGTTCTAGAGCTCATCCAAGAGAAACCTGATCTCTCCCCTTGTTTCATCAGTAAATGCTTCAAGATGAGAGCCTTCTACTGAGACTATACTACCCACACGGTAAAGCCTGGCAAGCTACTCTATGTTTTATTTTCTTGTTATGCCAAAATCTAGTAAACAATTATGGACCTGGCTCTATGACCTGGAAGAATGGTTTCGGCTCCCTTTGTCCCTGGAGCAAGCAGATGCCCTTGGGTTACACTCTCTGTTTGTGACAGGACCAATGGAGATGCGCCTAGTGCCCACTGAGTAAGTCGATGAACAATGGGAATGTTAAGGATAAGACATAAACAATAAAAGATATAAGAAATATACAGTGTCACAGAAAGATAGGTAAAGTGGATACAGTGACGGCAACTTTGTTCTTACTTTTAAGAGAAATATCTGTGCTTTTTTTCTGTAGGTGTTGAACCAGATAGTAATACCACCAGCAATGGATGAGAATTTCTTATTTCACCACATCCTGCTAACACAGATTGCTTCCGTCATGGTTTTACTTTTTGCTTTAGGCCAATCTTGCTCTCTGGTTTGCTTCTCTCTTGATTTGAGCTCAATGATCAACCCAATGGCCCTGAGTAGAGACATATAGGATGTCATTTATCAAAACAAGCTGACTGCATGTAAAGGTTGCCTACCGCTGCGCAATGCTCTAGCCCTCTTTCTAAATCTCTTGATATGTGGGATTCTCAGCAATGAGACAAATACGCCATAGTCTTTGGTTGGGATTTCCCAATATTTAAAGTGGATAATGAAAGCTGCTTCTTGTACCTATGAGCCATCTGTCTGTCTTCCTCAGAGAAGTTTCTTTGTTCATTTTATCCTCCTACTTTTGATGGAGTTTTTGGATGTTTTTGTTGTGATTTTTTCTGTGTATGCTTTTATATATCTTATAAGTTAATCTTTTATCTGGCTTGTTGATTGCAAAATTTTTCTTTCATTCAGCCAAATACCCTTTAGTTTTAGCCTCCTATCATTTTATTTACAATGCAGAAACACTTTTTATCTGTTGTTTCCTGTTGCCTTTCCAATGAAATGATATCACCGGGAAGACACCTTGAGGTCCAAATTTTGCAGTGTTCTCGCCTCTTCATTTCTCAACATTTGATAATGGTCTGAGATCAAGATATTTTATTCACTTTAGATTGATTTCTGTGTAAGGTGTGAGGCATGGATCTCAATTTCAGATAAATGGAGCAGCAATAGCATTGCATAGTTATAAACAATGGAATACCATGGATTTAAAAGAACAATGAAATAATTACTGCAACTTGAATGGAATGAGAGGATATCACAAAAAGTGAAATGAACTCCAAGAAAAAGGACAAACTATCGTGATGAGCCTACTTATCTTTGGCAGTTATTGGTCATCATGGGACAAGTGAATCTCAAGATATCAAAGGAGTATATTTAGATCATTGTGGGATTCTGGATTATAGAAATGGATAAGTACAGGTAAAGATTGAAATTGATGGGGGGATAAATAAGAAAGAGTGGAAGACAGAAGGTAGCAGGGAAGGGCGAGACTCAGGAACACTAGTGGCATAGAGTAGAGACATATGTCTACATCTATCTATACCATAGCACAAACAATATTGTGAGCTTAAGACCCAAATTCTCAAGCCAACAGACTTAAAAACAAAGCCTGCTGGGGAGAGCAGAATAGAAGGTGGGAGGTAACCTGGGGACTTTGGTGGAAGGACAGTGATACTAGGGGGTGAGATTGGTGCTAGAACACAGGGTACCTGAAACTATTATGAACAACTTTTATAAATCACAGTATGATAAAAATAATTAAAAAATATATTACTTTATAGCAATTTAACTATGCATCAACTAAGAAAATAATTCTCAAAATTAATTTTTAACAATTAATTTGATAGCAGATGTTATGCAAACATATTACATGAAAGTTCTAATTTAATTCCCTCTCTCAAAATTTATAAGGTCACATTTGATAGTATCTTCACATCAAGAGATAGTAAGTGAATGTTGTAAGAAGTAGTTTACATTTTTTTAATGGCAACATAGATAGCTAGTGGATGGATACATGATCAGACGAGTAACCGGTGGGAACTAAATAAACCATTTCATGATAATCTCCTTCCTTCGATCATATTAAACATTGCCCGATATGTGAGATATTTACCCTAAGGGTAAGACTCCCATTGTGAACAGACCCTAGGGCGGTAGCGATGAGCCAGCGGTAGGGCGTGACTTGGCACCCTGGGCCGCCCATGCCAGCCCAACTCGAGTCCTCAGCATCCCATATGGTCTCCACAATCACCGCTAGGAGTAATTCCTAAGTGCAGAGTTAGGGAAACTCTGAGCAGCCGCTGTGACCCACCCAAAAAGATAACCAAAAACTGAACCTGTGCAGACAACCACTAAAATCTTTGTTTTATTGGGGGTTACGTTAATTGTAGATTTAGAAAAGTCTGAGAAAATTAGAGAAGGCCGGAAAATGAAGAAATCAAAGCAGAATACACTCTGCAAGAAAGTTAAAAAGATAATATTTTATTGGCCAGGCAGTGATTGTTTGATTGTGAGGAAACACAAGGTTAGGTAGCAAAGACTATAATAAAATCCACTCCAGAGAAAAAGTTGGCCAAGGGCTTTGAGTAAAATATCTTGAGATAAATAACAGAATAATTTACTCGTGAAGCATAGTCCTGGACTGTTGAACAGTCATGGGAGAACAGAAGTCAATGCCTTCAACAGAAAGTATCAACTCGAGGTACTTCTCTGTCCTTCTGGGACAAGTCGAATCTCTCATGACTATCCAACCAGAAAATTAGGAAGTGCTTATAGCTGTTCCTCTCTCCCATCCTGTCCAAGTAAGGAAGTAGAGACACTGCGTCAAGATTCTGGTGTCATTTTCATTTTGGAAAATCTTAAAACTAAACTTGACTAAACCAGACCTAGGAATAGTGGCTTGAAGATCAATAGGCTGCGTGATCTGACCTTCGCCAGATTGTAGCCATGGCAGGTCCAGAGAGCTGATCCCAATTCCAGTCACTGGTACAAAAAATAATTTAACTCACTACACTCTGACAGATAGCACGAATTTTGTGCTGGGTGGCTATTATGGAGTGAATCGCTGTTGGTTTTGTACTTCAAGTTATAGCCTAAGGAAACCCTGCAGCCAGGAGGGGCAACATAAAATGGATTCTATCTGTAGACTACCATCTGTCCAGATCTAATACCTGAAGAAGCTAACAACTCATCATGTGATAATTTGCATAATAAATTATAAACCTGGAAAAAACCTGATAGCTAAACTGATAAGAATTCTTTAGTTAGCCCGTCTTGGGAATCACAACAAAATGTCTCACAAGATTTCTTCCAGAATTCCTACTTCTATGGCCTCCTCAGCAATTGAGGAAACCCCACTGGGTCTTGTTACATAGAATCATCTCAAAAAAAATATGACGTTTCAGCTAACAGAGCTTTAATATATAATTTCAGGAACTAGATCGTCTTTTTTGTCCACCCCCTTTAGAAATAGAAACTGATTCTATTGGTAAGAGTGATTTTAAAAATCCTTTGAAAGATTTTTTTTCTGCTTCATAGAAATTTTATCGTACTTTCATGCCCCCACACTTCCTGGCTTGTTACTTGGTCCATTACACTTCACATTTGACTTGATAAGGCCTTAGTTCCCATGGTGAATATTCATTTTTAAGGTTTGGGTTTCACACAGCTGCTGCTTTAAGTTCCCGATAACATTCGTAGCCTTGCAAGGAGCCAGTGGCTTGAAAAATTCAGGTTTCATTCCCCTCAGCTTACTATCCCTGCTTCTGTTACTTCTCACCTGAGACGAGCATATTTCCAACTTCAGTCTTTCTCTCTGCTTCAAAGAGGGCAAGCCTTGGGCTGTGCAAGTGGTTAATCAGTCTCTCCATGGAACTAAACAATTGATTTCTATAAGTAATCACATCTTTCCTCCAGAATGTCAGTGTGTATTTTCTATAGATGCTCAGGCACTTTACTGGGGTGTATGGGTGAACAGAGATGAGGTATCTCTGAAGGTTCCTGTCGACAATAGGACATCAGCGCTTAATCACATGCATGTAAACACCCCTTTTTCTTACTGTATTGGCAAGTGTGAAAGAACATTTTTTATCTAAGGTGGCATCTGCTATGAAAAACCATGCTAGGTGTACCCTCAACTGTTGAAATCTGGAAAAAGTGATTTCATTGTTACGCTTGCAAAAGTTAGCCCTAACTAAAATGGCAAAGGGGACAATCTTCTGGATGAAGCCCATTTTGATGGGAAACGGCATTGCAAAACATTAAAATAATTTCTAGAAGTTGTTAACAATAACTTAGAGTTAGACTTTTTATTTGGGGGTGGAGCTTAAAAAAATCTCATTTAACAGGAATTTTTTATTTTAATAGGCAATTTGTTTGTAAAGATTAACTTGGAAATAATTTGAGAAAGGAAATTAATTTGGGAAAGCAAACTGTTTCAACCATTTGAAAAAAAAATGGATGTGATTTCTATTATTTCCCAACACAATATGAGTGTTGAAAACTGAAGTTATCAGATGACTCACGTGCTGAAATGTGCTTACAAGTGGTAAAAACGGTAAAAAGAAAGAGGAGCATTTTTAAGAGGCATAAGTCACCTGGGAAAAGAAGTAAATACACAACAGCAAGTGAAACGAAGAGGAACTGTCAGTTTGTCATGCACAAGTTGTCACCAAGCAAAGTTACTCACAGGTATTTGCAGTGCCTTTGGGGATGGGGAGATAGGAGCCTGGACCCAAGGCCGACCCTGATAATTCTTCTTGCATTTCCCACAGTCTGGACCTGTAGTGTTGTGTTCACATTCACAGGTCAATTTGCTGTTGCCATCCACACATACAGTGGCATGGAGATTACACTTGCACCTCAAGAGAGAGAGAGAGAGAGACAAGAGTTCATAATAAGTCGCATTGGTTCTACCTCGCTGTCTCCAATGGTTATGGCTCTCCCCCTCTCTGTACTGTTTGGGAGCTCTATACAGGCACTTGATAATATTTAGATGTTCAGGCCCGTTCTCAGTATCTTTACAAGTGTCTTTGGGGGAGGGTGGTAGTGATGATGCGGGGTCTCTTTTACTCACATCGAGGAATCTTTTAAAAAATTGTAATTGAAGTACCAGTTTATAAGATGATGTATTTCAGGAAAAACAATTTCACACCTCTGCCTAATGTATGCTCAGTTTCAATACAGGGTAACTTTGAGGACCTCAAGTTTCTTAAGACCACTATGCTCTGGAATCATTTCCAACAGGTCAATGAATGAGGGTCACTTTGAAAGTGAGAAGCTTTCCTAAAATACTGTTAGATTTATGCAATTTACTCCAGGTTTGAAGAACAATGGTGTTCTTCTATTTGTCCTTAAACCAAAAGAACAATTCTATTTATGAAAGAAAACCATTAAAATCATTGAGCCATATTTAATAGTTTCTAATAGATTAAAATCAGGTGTTTTCATATGTTCATATAGGGTTTTTAAAGCACTTAGATCAAATGAGCTTTTCCACCCAGGCCTTGACTAAACAAGAATACTCAGATTCTGTGCTAACTCAGAATAAAATCATAAAATCATAAAATAAAATCTCTAACATGTGGGCCTAAAGACTGGAGAAATGGCTCAACAGGCTATATACAGGCTTTACATTCTGGAGGACCATATTCAATCCCTGGCCATATATAGTTCTTCAATCACCCCTGAGAGTGACTCAAGCATAGAACTGAGAGTAACCTCCAAGCACTGCCAAGTGTGACCCAAAATCCAAATAAATAAGGAAATGCATGGGTGAAATGACTCAGATGCTTAAATATCTCAGTAAATAAGATCCTATGTGGGGGCATGAGTTTCATCAGTTCATTAGCGAAGGCCTTGTTTGGGGTGTCCTTGAGTAAAGTTGTGATATATGAGAAGCAACAGCAAAATATGCAATTTCCACAAAATCCCATCCCCATAGCCAAAGTCTTTGACTGCAAAACTGTAAAGGCCAACTTGATATTTGTTGGAGGCAGCAGGTTATAAATTGTAACACAGAAAGCACACACTGTATACTCTGGAGAAGTAAAAAGCAAGGCTGACAGAGTGACCATGACCAGAGATCAGAACAAAATGTGTGGGAAGAGACGTGCCCATGCAAAGGCAAGAACTCAGACCCCAGGCAGGTGATAAAGTACCAGGATCTGTCGACATAGGGAAGCCAAAAATGTTAGGTGTCTGTGTGTGTGCATTTTTAAACGGATCGACCATTTTCTGAGATCAAAGACAAAAACAGAGTCAAGTTTAATAAAGACACTAAGTATGACAGTGTTTTACAATTGTTTGCTTTTGTGGCAAGCAACATGAATTGTGAAACATAACAATATTTTTTATTAGGTAGGAAATCTGATTAAGAAATGTTGTGGGTTTGGGGGCCAGAGCAAATGCCCTACCCACTGTACTATCACTCCAACCCCTATTAACATTAAGTATTTTAACAAATCTGAAAGTGTGTACTCTGGCCCTTCATCTAATCATCGAAGCAATCTCACTGACACTGAGAATTCCGCAGAGAGAACCCAGCCAGTTTGATTATTATTAGGCCTGCAAAGAGAAGAGCTGTCTGAGATTTCCACACCAGTGTAAAATAGCAGATTGCAAAATGCATAGCTTTACCTAAATGCAAATATATGTCTTATTTTACTATGATTTTTCAAAGAGAAGCATACATTTTATTACAATTTCTAATGATCTAGGGAAAAATATCAATCTACCTTTATGTCATTAGAAAGAAAATGCAAAGCTTCAGGGCCAGAGCTGTAGGGCACTCTGCCTTACACGTCGCAACCTTGGTTTGATCCAAGGCATCCCATATGGTCCCCTTGAGCCTTCCAGGAGTGATTTCCTGAGTGCAGAACCCAGAGTAAGTGTTGAGGACACGGGTTCACGCCCTGCTGCCCCCAAAAGAAATGATGCGGACTTTTATCATGCTTTTACAGAAACATCCAGGTTTCTATCCTATGTGTGTGTTTGGAATGCTGATTCATACTAATGACAAGGAAACAAAAAAGGAAAGAAAAACACTATCACAAAAGACCCTGGGCTCTAAAAGCTAGTAGCCCCTAATGGTATGGCTACTCATTTGAATCTAAGAGCCAGACCTCAGAATTGTTAGGAATCAACTATAATTTATAAGTTTTAATAGGGACACTCAATCTGTATGCTATAAAGGAAAATGAGGTGGTTGCTGTCAAACTAATATCATGAATCACACAAACAGAACATTTAAAAATAACATGTGTACAATCTTTCAAAGAGGGAAAGCTTACTTAATTGTCATAGTGTCATTATGAGCAAGGTCATATCAGTTCCCTAAACACAGGGAATTACTTGTGTGCTAAGTTGCTTATATTCTTTCTCCTTCCAACATTAGCAATTTTATTTATGGGTGTTTTCATATATATATGGAAGATGTTTGAAACAAAGTGATAGAAGTACCAATTTATACGGATTTAGCACCTTTCTAGTGCTAAAAATTCCCAATGAGGAAATGAACAATGTGACCTCAAAAGAATATATTGGTTTCATGTGTGAAGATCAAGAATCAAGCAGTAATTGTAAATTAGATTTTGTAACTGATAATCCTTTCATATTTGTAGTCACTTACCAATGTACTATTCATTTTGAAGACTATTTTTGTCTACGAGATATTTTTAGAACAGAAAAAAGGAAATGAGAGAACAGGTGAATATTTATTTTATTTTCTTCAATTTTTTTCAATCAATGAGTCATTCTTGGAGCCAGAGAGATGTTTAATGGGTTGTAGCACATATTTTGCTTGCTGCAAGCCTTAAAGAACCAGTTGGGAGTAGTTGCTGAGCACCACTGAGTGTGCCCCGCCTCAAGTCTCATCCCCATCTATCTGAAAAATTATTAACCATTCAAGAATTAACAAAATTCCTAAATCATCCTTGAGTGCTATAGAAACCTTGACCACACTTCTTAAATACATCTGTGTGATCGATTTAGTTGGTGAAAATTCTTTCTGCTTATATTTTTATTTTTGTTTTGGGGCTACACTTGACAGTGTTCAGGGTTTACTCCTGGCTCTCTTATTTCTGGCACTCAGGGGTCATTGCAATTGGGACTCTGGAGACCTTATGGGGTGCTGGGGATTGAATCTACCTAATATACTATGTCTCCAGACTCTCTTTTAAAATCGATTTATGTCTTTAACTTAGTCACTATGAAATTACAAGGTGATTCATGACTGGGGTTCAGGCATACAATGTTTCAGTACTGATCCCTTCCCAGTGTCCGCATCCCTCCCCTAATGCGCCCCGCTCTCCAACTCCCATTTATCTCCTACCCACCAGTCAGCTTCTGTGAGAGGCTTTTTTAAAAAATAATTTTGTATTTAAATAAGTGATTTAAATAAGTTTTTTGCACTTGCTTAAATAAGTAATTTATATTACTGTTGCTGATAAGGTTTCACACATAACACATTGCCACCTTTCAGCATCCATTCCTCTTCCTCCCAGTTGAGCTTTCCACAACCATGGATGTTGCCCCCTCTCTGCCCTACCCATCCAGTTTCCTTAACTAGCATGTTTCCTACTGAATATAGTTCTCATGCTCTTGTTTCCACTGACTTCAGGTATTTGTTCACTTGATCACTTGACATCCCGTTATTCATCGATTTGATCGAGCAGGCACCAGTAACATTTCCATTTGACCCTATCACGCTGCCAGTGTATCCCAATGGCATCTGGTTGCTTCAGGAATACAAAAAGAGCCTCAAACCGTTTGTTTAGGTACTTGATGAAGAAGTCTGACCATCTTGTAGTTGGGCGGCCACGTGATCTTTTGACATCCTGTGGGATCCAGTCGGTATTTGTTATTCCACCATTATGTTTCTTTATATCCTGCATATGAAAGAGATCATTCCGTGATGGTCTCTAACTTTTCTCGGTATGATACTCTCCAGTTTCCTCCATGTAAAAGTAACTTTCATGACTTTATTATTTCTTATGACCAAGTAGTATCCCATTGTATATATGTACCATAGTCTTTGTTATTGTTTTTTAACCTAGTCATCTATTCCTGGATACAGGTTGTCTCCAGATTTTGGCTGTTATGAATATTACTGAAAGAAACATAGGGGTGCCAAAGTCTTTTCTACATTTAATTTTTGGACCCTTGGGGTATATTCTAAAAAAGTGGAGTTGTTGGTTCAAATGGAACTGATTTGATGCCACTTCCCTAGTTGGTACCATCACAATTTTTATCTTGTCCATTTCAAAGGATCCTAACTATACTTTAACTATAAACATAGAAATCTCAATGTCTATGCATGGAACTGAAGGATATCAGGCTGAGTGAAGTCAGTCAGAAGGAAAAATGCTATATATAGCATGATCTCTTTCATAAATTGGGCTTCAAGATATAGCAATGTATCAGCAAAGAACCTAAAAAAGCAACACAATGGGATAATTGATTCACAAAACTGAGTTTGGGGTGAAGGGAGCATGAGTTGAAAGGGAGAGACAATGGAGACCAGGGGAGAGAAGGGTGCGTAAACTGGCAACGGGTGTAATGTTAGAATTGTGTACACCTGAAATCACTATCAACAGATGAATAGTATTGTACATAATAGTACTTTATGTACAATAAGTGACTTATCAATAACAAAAGTAAAAGAAGAAATCTGGGTGTCTGGTGTCTAGTTGACAAGCTCAGAAAACGTGTGCTGATAGCTCTCTGAGTATTTATCTGATTCAGGATGCTATGCATCTCTGATACTAGGGAAAGCTATCACATAGCAACACCCAATCTTCATTGCTAGCTACAGATACAGGCAGTGCTATGTCTACTTATTCTCTATGATATCCACTAAAGCATAAGCTCCTGGGAACAACAGACATTCCTTCCTTATTTATTGCAACATTCTCACATCTGCCAAAGTTCTGTCACAAATAACCCTTCAACAAACAGTTGGTGATTAAACAAGGGACTGAAATTCAAGTAAACTTCCTAAAAGAAGGAACTTTCTGATCCTGTTCTACTTACTGTCTAGTATGACACTAGATTGAAAACAGAACAGTCTTGGGCACTATAGTAAATCAAAAAATTTCATACTAAATCCTTAAGATTTCATATTGTTGGTTTATTTTCAAAATTAACCTTATGTTGGGGAAAGGGAACTTGATAAAACTGATGATACCTTGTCAATCCAGTTCAATTTAATCTTCCAGAAGATTTTTTCTAAATGCCTGAATCTTAACACAAGAACTATCCTAAATATATATATATATATATATATATATATATATATATCTTGGACCTTTTATATATATACATATATTAATACAAATATTATATATACATTATATACACATACATATAATATTTGTGTGGCAAAATTATTTAGGAATAAGCATGTTTTCCTTCAACCTCTCATGTAAGGGTGAAAGTGTAGGTAAGTGGCATAATGTTGCCTAAGCAATGGTCAAAAGTATAACTTCTGCAGCAGTAAATTTGCTGACCAAGTTCTGCTTCCAGGCTGCCTCTTCAGCCACTGACACTTGCTGTGTCAATGCTAAGTATGTGAAAGTATATACCAAGGACATTCAATACTGGTCTATATTTGAAAACGGTTCTTTTTCATTTTCCACAGCTTCGTTTATTCTTATAGCCCCGTTCTCATCTGATGCTAAAATTTCTTTACTTAGAGCCTTTGCCAGAGTGACTTTTTCTCTGATGGATAAAAATGGATTGCACAATGCAGGGAGATTGCTCTCAATTCTCAATGTGATGACCTTTGGCCTTGTGACAGGTGGAGTTCAGGTTCCCATGACATCCCTCGTCTCTGACAGATTCATTAGCCATTGCTATGACCACACAGCTCTCACAATCTAGCATCACATTAGATGGGGAGGAAATATATCAGTGAAGACTTAAAAAAAAACCCTTCACCAGCAGTCAAATCCCTAACATGGTGGAGAGTTAAGCCTATTCACCAATTGATTACATATCAGAATTTATACCAAGACACTCCAGATAGAAATAATTTATTTTCTGTTCTTCAGAACCCCATATGGCCCTACTAAGTCCCTCCAGGGAGTTAGCCCTGGGCACAGCCTGGTGTGGCCCCAAGTCCAAAAAAAATAAAATAAAATATTTAACTGAATTGATCCTACTTTCAAGATCCACTTGTGTAAGCAACAAACTGAATCCACTGTCAAATAGGCATATTGCTAAGACTTTTTTGGGGAAGTGAGTTCTATTTTGTGATGCAAACTTAATGAAACCAGTGTTCGTGCTTTCAACCAGGTCTGCATTTCCTGTATTTTAGTGACCAGCTGTCACAAGTCAATTTAATCTCACTTATAAAAAAGGCTCCAGCATTTAGATCTGAGCCACCTGCCAGTAGGTATGAAAAAACCCATACTGTCTGCCTGTGGGCTGTTTTTTTTTATAATTTAATATATTTATTCTGGGAAGCATATTACCACCAGAATTTCCTGTGTGTTAGAGGTCTGTATATATAGTCTATTACTAGTTTCAGATAAAGACATCCAGACAAAGAAATTTGAAACTGGCTCTTTTTGCCAAAAACACAAGGAAGGCCAGCAAGCCGAAACAAGAATGAACAGGCTTGCTGCCTCCTGGCAGGTTAGGATCTGGATTATTTTCATGCTAGAGGAGGATTCATCATAAGTGAATAAAGTTTAAACATCTGCATCCTTCCAAGACCTTGAGGAGGATCCTAGCAGAGTTTTCATGTGATCATTTGTTTTCATATGACATATACAAATAAAATTTTATTGCATTTATAAAATTCATAATGATTTTCTTTCTGAGGACCCTCCAAACGATGTTAAGTTCAGTTCTACAAAATCTGGCTCATGTGAGTTTCTACTCACATGTTCTGCCTGGAATTAGCACTAACTACACAAATATTTTGGAGATTTTGGTAGCAAAAATATTAGAAGTATGTGGGTAACTTTTCAACAAGTTGATAAAATATACAAAATGCCATTCAGATACTTTGCATGCCTTTGTGATTCTTCAGCCTTTCTCTTTCTTCTTCTTCATACATATTTTTTGTTCCAAACACAAAACATTACATGAAATTGAAGCAACATTAAAATTTAGAGATTAAATTGCTGGAACCAGACATCCTGGGTTCAAATCCTTCCTCTGCCATGCCAGGAGGTGGTAAAAGAGTGACCTAACAGCTAAGGAGTGCTAACGTTGCTAACTACTTGCAAGCACCTGAATCTGTGTTGCATAGCTTTTTGCATATTTCACGCATTAATAATATACACTTTTCCAGAACTACATAAAATTAGCACTAATAGTTATAGGTGGCACATGTTAATACTGAAAGTTAAGGGCTTCAAGTGTCCAAAATGGTAAGAGAAGGAGCAGGAATTCAAACTTAGTGAGCCAGCTCCATGCTCTTCTCTTATCACAGCAGAATCATTACTTTCAAAGTGTGCCTGGGTCTGAGATGCCGGAGAGACAATAAACAGATATATTTTGAAGGATGGTTCTGAGGGTTGAGTATGATGATCCATGAATATCCTTTGACAAGTATTTCAGCAATTGTTTTTAATAAATGTTAGCATCGATATTTGGGGTGGGGGTTATGGGTGACTATATTGCATGCTGGAGATCAAACCCAGGTCAGCTGCAAGCAAGGAGAAGGCCCTGCCCGCAGTACTATCATTTCAGCCCCAGTTTCAACAAATTTTTCTACAGAACTACTACTACTGAAGTAATTTATTCCCTGATGTTTAACTGAAAACATATTCTGTGTCTAACACTGTGAAAGAGTTTAAGGATCTCAAAAAAGAAGTCAGCACAGAGTCCTAATCTCTAAGGACATACAATCTGTTAAGTAAAGAAACATGCACGTATTACCGACAGACCATAAAATGGGTAACTCTCTCCTGAATCATGACAATATTGTGAACTAGGGGAATGATATGACTCTGTCTCTACACTAATGATGATTTATCTGCACTAAATAGCCAGAATCTGGAAGCAACCCGAGTGCCCGAAAATCGATGACTGGATAAAAAAAGCTTTGGTACATCTACACAATGGAATACTATGCAGCTGTTAGGAAAAATGAAGTTATAAAATTTGCCTACAAATGGATGGACATGGAGAAGATTATGTTGAGCGAAATTAGCCAGAAGGAGAGAGACAGTTACAGAATGACTGCATTTATCTGCATAACATAAATATATAGGTACATATTATGATACCAATATCCAAGGTCAAGTGAAACATACATCAGGAGGTCCTGTCAAAGGTGGAAATTATCACAAACGTGTGGGAGTCAGAGGCTAGGTAAGACAGAAAATGGAACAGTGTGCTAACAATTGTGAGGGTACTAATGCCAACCTAGAACTGAGCATTAAATAGAGGCAAAAGGATACACATGACAACCCTTTAATGTATGTTCTGTAATCCATAGTCTGGAGAGGAAGGAAAAGAGAAAGAGAGAGAAATGGAAAGAAATAAAGAACCTGCCATGGAGGAGGGCTGGGGGGGGGGGAGGGAACCGGGACGTTGGTGGTGGGAGATGGGCACTGGTGGCGGGATGGGTGCTGCTACACTGTATGACCAAAACCCAAATATGAACTTTTTAATTGTATATCTTTGTAATTGTAAAAATAAAAAAATTAAAAAAAAATAAATGGTCAAGGAGATCATCCCTGTCATTGAGAACAAGTAGAAGATGCACACTTACTAAGGTCACCTGTATAGCCAGGACTTCTACAGCTACTCAATGCATGTTATTTCATTCTGGGATGGTGTAAGTATCAGTAATGTATGAATGTGGAAAATGTGACAGAGCATTAAAGTAACTAGTCTCCGGGCTTCCCCCCTGACCCACCCCTGCCAAAGTTCGATATTGGTAATGATTCTGAAGGCTAGAATCTTAATAGAACTTCAGTATATTTTGGGAGAACAAAGCAATCGGCATCAAAGGAGAATCAGATAAACGGTTTTAAACACTTATTTAACACTATCTTGTAATACTTGTCATTCAAAATGTGGTCTATGGATTAACAGTTTTGAGATTACCTGAGGCCTGTTTGAAATTTCAGGCCATTTTTAGACTCTCGGACTGAAAAGGAGTATAACCTGTACTTGACAAAATCCTTGTTCATTCATTTAATTTTTTATTTAAAAAATTTGTGGATGGGCCACACAAGGTTTTGCTCAAAGCTTGCTTGAGGCTCTGAGGTCAGGGATTGTTGTTGGCTGTGCTCGGGGTTCACACAAAGTGCTGGAAAGCAGACTGGTGTCATTACATTCATATAATGAAATGATTTAACAATATTTAAAGCTGCTTGTACTTTCTAGACAAAATGGTCTTTATAGGCAGAACATGTAAGTAACTCTTATTATGAAATAATGAATACCAATTAGAAGATGGGGTAAAGATCTATTTTTCCAAAGATGCCAAAGAAGATACACAAAAGGAAATAAGCACAATAAATTCTATTCAAAATAATCTGTTACTAGGAAATGCTAATAAAAAACCAAAAGAAGATAACACTTCACATCCACTAGGATGGTTACAAGAATAATATGGGGACTGGAGACAGTTCAGCATGTAGACCACTGCATGCAGCAGACCTGAGCTCAATCCCTGCATCCCATATGGTCCCCTGGGCACTACCAGGAAAAATTCCCAAGTGCAAAGCCAGGAGTAAACCCTGATCATTGCTAGGTGTTGCCTAAAGACTGACAAAAAATATGAACATTGGTCAATAGGCAATGTCACTTTGTCTTCCCGTGGTTCATCAATTTGCTCAAGCAGGCACCAGTAATGTCTCCATTCATTGGGAATGAGCTCCATTAATGTTACGGTTTTTGGCATATTGAATACACCACGGGTAGCTTGCCAGGGCGTGGCTCGGCTCTGGTTCATCTCAGGGGTCCAATCTTGTTCTAGGTCAATGGGCCTCTAAAACAAATAGAAGGTTAATGGGCAATAATGCAGGGGAAATTTCACTCTTGTATGTTGGTCAGGAGCAATATAAAATTGCACAGCCACTTTGGAAAATAGTCAGACAGTTCTTTAAAAAGGCATAATATCATCAATCTACCAATTTCACTTTTAGCTATTTACTCAAAAGGGTTAAACACATCCACACAAAAACTTATGCATAAATATTAATATCAGCATTATTCATAAAAATCCTAAAAGTAAAACATTCAAATAACCATCAATTGACAGTTTGCTAATTCAAAAATTTAAAAAAAAATAGGATATACCACAGAGGAAAATTACTTTGGAGTAAAATATAACATTGGTACATGGATGAACCTTGAAGGTACTTGGATGAATCTCGAAAACATTATGCTTAATAAAAGACAAAAAAGACTCTAGAATATACATTGCCTTCATAAAAAAAAACACCCAGAATAGGAAAATATTAACAAACATAAAGCAGGTGAGTGAATGGCTGGAGCTGGGAGAGAGGCAATGGGGAAAGACTGCTAAGGGAGGCTTTCCATAGTGATGATATTTAGGAATCTGGTAGTAGTGGTATGTGCACATTTAAAAAAATCTACCACTTTTACGTTCAATGCATTTGCATCTGTTTTACATTAGAGGAATACAAAAAGAAAAGATGGCATATTTTGAAAAGAGATGATAAAGACCAGTTGAGAGTGTTTGAGCTTTGAAGGTCCCGCAGTCTGGCAGGATCCACCAACCAGATCCTTAGGTTAGCTTTAATTCTTTGTAAAATGAGTATAATAAAACACTGGGTTGGTTATGGGCAGCATGAAATGATATACACTGCAATAAGCCAAAGACTGCTTTTAGATAGATAGATAGATAGATAGATAGATAGATAGATAGATGATAGATAGATAGAAGATAGAGAGAGAGTAGTGATAGATAGATAGATAGATAGATAGATAGATAGATAGAGAGAGATATAGATATATGTACATATATATTTGCATAGCAGTACAGATTCAGCAAATCACACCATCACCTGTCTTAAAGATATACTTC
>JAJIBD010032498.1:0-29748 GCA_021461705.1 Cryptotis parvus | reverse complement strand
ATTAGTATTATAATTTGAAAGTTAAAAAAGCAGATTTATTTAAAATTATTAAGCATTCAAATGTATAATAAATTCTCGTCAGAGTATAGTAGGTGGTAAAAATAGAAAAACTGAAAAAAATGGTAAGCCTAAAAGCATTTTGCTGAAGGAACGCTGAATTGTTAGATTAATAATAGACAACATACATTTAAGACAAAGCAGGAGCCACTTTTATACTACACACTGATAATCACTCCACTACATGCAACTAGCCAGAGTTTCAAAACACAGGAAAAACTAGTAAGACAGAATACACCTGAGGGCTTTAATTTTCAGTGAGACACACATATAGGAAAACTTTTCTGATGCAAGACAGAATTACACCTGAGGTGTTTAATTTTCAGTGAGACAAAAATCAAGACTACAACGAACTACCAAATGCGTTGATTTTTTATTTACAATTCTTTTCATATTTTTGCATTTTGGTCATTTCTGGCTGTGCTCATGTATCACTTTCGGCAGTGGCTCGGAAGTGCTCCTACAATGGTCCAAAAATAGTTTTTTCTCCTCCCCACCCCATCCACTTTACAGCCACTGGCATTAATACTGTCTAGACTGATCCTCTCTTCCCTGGCTTGGGGACCTAACTCGTGCTGCCTGGGGCCAATTTCAGGTCTGTGTGCTGGGGACTCAAGCAAGTGTCGGGAAGGTGGACAGGAATCCAGGAAACTGATTTTAAAGAAGATGCATCTCTTGCATTATTTTGTATCCTTGGTGGGATATTCCTTTAACCTCTTTACTTCTGAACATTTCAATTCAGCATCTGAAAAAGGCGCTTTAGGTCATGCCATCAGAAGTTGCGGAAAATAATTTGAAGACTCCAGAGTCTTCTAAACCCTGTAGCACCTCATATGATCTGCTTAGCACTGCCAGGTGAGATGTTCCCAGGGAGAGCTACAGGAACCAGGGAGTAAGTCCCTTTGTTACAGCAAGGAATAAATTTTAAACAAAAACAAAATCAAAAATACAGATTCCTAGAGCCATCTTCGGAGCTACACTGAATCAGAATACCTGGGAGGCAAGATAAATACCATCCCTCAGCAGCTGCCATGGAGAGGAGAAGAAGCAACCCTGCAGTGGCGGTTTAATGGGTTCAGTATTTCTTTGGGATGACAAAAATATTCTGAAATTGATTAGTACGATGATGGCTCACATTGTGAAAACCACTTTGAATGGTTTGGACAGATGGAGCAGGAGCTTTTTATTAAAAATGAATCCTCCCATATACCCAGAAGAAACCAAAGGGTATCTTTGCTGGGAACATAGGCTGACAGCTCTAAAGCCATTATATATTAGTATTAGAAATAAACACCTGCAGGTCGCAAAGGCTGAACGGTGGGGCTTATGTCTTATACGGCTGGAAATGGGAGGCTGCAGATGTAAGTGCAACGCAGGGTTGGAATAGAAGATAACGGGATTACTATTTGAAAGAAGCATCAATATAAACTCACATTTAGTTTAACACAGATACACTCGTTCTCAAAAATACTTATCTATTTTGGAGCTAGAATACAGAGCAAGTAAATGTTCCTTCCTGAACATAAGAGCTCAGAAGCCACAACACCCTAATAGCAAGCAAAGCACACCTACTGCCAAATTAGTCTCCTTTTATTTATATTTTTTGTTTTGCTTTTTTAAAAAAACGCCAATCTGCATCTGCCCAGGGTTTCTCCCGGCCTCATACCTGTGGAAATTGCCTCCCTACGGTGCTTGGGGACCATATGGAATGCCTGGCATCTAACTCCAGGTCGCCTGCAAGGCAACGCCCACTGCCTGACTATACTTCCAATCCCTTGCTAAATCAAAGGCCCTTATCAATACCATTCCTTGTAATGTCTTTCCCCATAAATAGTCTGCATTTAGAAACATAGCTGAAAGGGAGTTTTCCGCCCTGCATGCAGTTAACACAGCACTTTCATACCATCACCTAAGCTCACCAGGAGTGATCCCTTGGCACCAGCCTCCTTGCGTGGCCCAAAAATACAAAAAATAAAAGTTCTTCAAAGAAACAGGTGGAGATACAAGTAACTAAAACAAAAACAGACAAGGCGGTGGTGGTCTAAAGAGTCTTTAAGTGCTATTAAGAGAATGTACTCGAAATGAAAGAAAGGCATAAATAAGTAAACATAAGTAATCATATTAAAGGGACATGTCAAATTTGAAAGAGTTACCAAATACAGAGTCAGAAACAGTTTTATATTAGTGTTATTATGTTCACTTATTTTATTTAAAACACTGTTATTTCCTACTGTTCTGGATGAGGTACAGTTCTTTCAAGCATTCAATACTCAAATAACATTAGTTCCCTGACTAATAAAGTTCATCACCACTAAACCCATTTCCAATCACCCCATGCTTCATTGCCTTGCAGGCACTAATTTTGTAATTATTTATTACTTAAATATTTCTTGATGGTAAGCTGTAATACTGTTATTATTAAGTTGTAAAATAAAGTAAATTGTCTATGTGTCCAGAGTAGTAAGGTCTGGGACTGGAAAAAAAATTTTTTTTTTGCTTTTTTCTTTTTTGGGGGTCACACCGCGATGTGCTCAGGCTTCCTCCCTGCTCTCTTTCGCCGAAATTTACTCCTTACGGTGCCGTTCAGGGGACCATGGGATGCCGGGATCAAACTGGTTGGCCCCGTGTAAGGGGCAAACGCCTCTACCAGCCCTGTGCCCCCACATTGAATTTTAAAAATTGGGAGAAGACAAAAAGTTTCACTCTGAAGAATTGCTGATAGTTTTTGCAGACAGTCTGCTCCTCAAAGAAAGATATAGAAAATTTTGGATCACAATCAGCACAACATATATGTAAAGCTCTAGTCCTAAAAGTAATTTTGTGTAATCTGAGGTAAAATAAATATATAAAGCAGAATTCCATTCTAAGTTTAGTGTAGAGGATGGTGAGTGGTTTCCTTCTTGAAGAATATGTGAGAAGAGGGAAAAGAGTAACTTTATTCTAGAAACCTATAACAATACTGCCAGGGTTAGACAGGTTAGCAAACAGGTTGTGCGTTGATAGGCTACAGTGAAAAACAACATGTTCTGCTCCCTTTGTCACAATACACTCCTAAATACCCATTAATCACAAGAAAATGTGTAATCATAAGGAAAATGTTAAGACAAATATGAATACCACTCGTGGCACCCTACAAAAACATACTCTACCACTGAAGTTTAAAATATCAAAGTCAGGGGCAAGAGATGCTCCCATCTCACCCCCAGGCTGAGTGTACCAAAGTGTGGCTCGGAAGAGGTGGGGATGGGTGGAGCCTGGCGGCCTGTACAAACGGAGTCCCGTGCAGCCAAACATCTCCACACTCCACAATCTCCACCATGTTCAAGGCCAGACCTTACTCTGTTTCTCGTGTAGGTCTACCAGAAATCATAAAATCTGATAAAAACTCATAGGGTTTTAACAATAAAACCTGTGGCTTTTGTGGTTGAAATCTCCAGGTTTTCACAGAGTTGGGGATAGATTTCTACCTCCCCAATCTCTCTGTTCTTTTCTTTTTATTTTGGGAGAATTTGTCAAGTGTTTATTAAGAAAGAAAATAAAAGAATACACCTTTTTTGGATAATGCCAGCTTATGGAGCTGTGGAGATCACTGCATACTTATGTATTTAAGAATCTGTTGTTTCATAAAAGTTTTTTTTAAGAACATTATTAGTACTCTCACCGCGAGATATAAATAAAAAAGATATACAATTAAAAAGTTCATGCTTGGTTTTGGTCATTGCTACAGTGTTTCAGCAATCTGGTCCCTCTCCACCCAGTGCCCATCTCCATACAAATAAAAGATATACACCAAAAGGTTCATGGGCAGGCCGGTTTTATAAGCCCAGCTGGTAGGGAAGAAGTCTGCCCAGACGTGCCGGCT
Source organism: Cryptotis parvus (assembly GCA_021461705.1). NCBI lineage: Eukaryota > Metazoa > Chordata > Mammalia > Eulipotyphla > Soricidae > Cryptotis > Cryptotis parvus. The sequence continues at coordinate 25,829 of JAJIBD010032498.1, read as the reverse complement.
CTGAGCCTGCCTGGTTCCGATCCCCGGTATCCCATATGGTCCCGAGAGCACCGCTCAGGATAATTCCTGGAGTGAGCTAGGAGACACCCCTGAGCATTGCCGTGGTGTGACCTAAAAAAAAATAAAAAGCTCATGTTTGGGTTTTTGTCATACAGTGTTTCCCAGCACCCGTCCCTCCCACTTTCAGTGCTCATCTCTCCCAATTAACAACATCCCGGTTCCCTCCCCCTTTCCCTCACAGCCTCCGTTCCAGCTTGGTTCTTTATTTCTTTTCCTTTCTCTCTCTCTCTCTTCCTTCCCTTTCCAGACTATGGGATTACAGAACATACATAAAAGGTTGTCATGTGTATCCTTTTGCCTCTATTTAATGCTTAGCTCCCAGGCTGGTAATAGTACTCTCGACTATTATTAGCACTCCTGTTCCATTTTTCTGCCTTTCCCAAACTCTGCATTCCTAACACTGCTTTGGTGATAATTTCCACCTTTGACAAGACCTCCGGATATATGCTTCTTCCTTTTACTTGATCTTAGATATTGTGCATCATAATATGTACATATTTATGCCATAAAATAATGTAGTTTATTCTAGAATTTGTCTCTTCTCCTTCTGGCTAATTTCGTTCACTATACCCTTCTCCTTTTGTCCATATCCATTTATAGGCAAATTTTATGCAACTTTTCCTAATGTAGCTGCAAGTATTAGTATTCCATTGTGTAGATGTACCAAAGTTTCCTTTTATCCAGTCATTCATTTTTCGGGCACTTGGTTGCTTCCCAGACTGGGCTATTGTGAATAATGCTGCCATGGTCCAGCTGGCCATCGCCCATACCCCAAAGCTACCACCCAATGACCCATATCCTCACCAGTGCACATTCTACCTCCAATTAAGTCCCTATATATTCTCTCCAGGCAGGTGTGCGGTCTTCTTGCTTCTCTCTCTCTCCCCTCACTCTTTCTCTCCTTCCTTCCTCTCTCCCTCCTCCCTCCTCTTGAGGTAAATTGTGGCTTGCAATACATACATTTAGGCTGAACAAAGCATACAGCTCCCGCTCACATTCAATACTCAGTTCTCAAGTAAATCAGATGATTATGCGGGAAGTCAAGTGACTCCAAGTCTGGCATTAGCTTCATTTTCAACAATTATTACGCCACTGGTCCTCTCTATCTTACATAACCTCTCGTATCTTCCCCACACACACTTGGTGATAGATTCCAACCACTGACAAGTCCCTCCTGGTCCATGTTTTGCTGGCTTCGATGTGCCAGTATCATACTTTTTTTTAATATCCCAGTACGAATGGAGTCGTTCTATATGTGTTCTTTTCCTTTCAACTAATTTCACTCAGGATGATACTACTTCTCAAATTCATTTAAAATTTAATTCCAGGGGCCGGAGCCATTAGTCCCAGCTGGTAGGGCATTTGCCCCAGTACGCCACACCAAGCCCAGCCGCCCAGGTTCGACTTCCCAGTATCCTTATACAGGACCTCGAAAGCACTGCCATGTGAGTGATTCTGAGCAGAGCCAGGAGCAAACCCTGAAAGCAGTTTGCTGGGTGTGACTAAAAAAGAAAAAATCCAACTTTGTACTACCCCTAAAAATTCTGTAATTCCTGGAACAAACATCTCGACTGATATACTGAGTAGCACGCCACATTTAGCCTGGGACATAGAGAGGGTAAAGCCAATAACAAAATATATACTGATTATACTGAAAATATAAGTAATCTCCACAACAAAATATATACTGAATATACCAACCTATCAGTACTTTCTTAGGGTACGCTTGAGCTTAATGGTTCCGCTTGATGAGACTGAACAACATTCACTCTTCAAAGAAAACATTTTGGATCGCTTTTAAAGCAAATTACTCATAAGCAATATAAAATACCGAGGGTCTTCCATAGGGGCATGACTTAAGGGTAGTGTCGGGGAAAATTGAAATGGTAGTGTGAAGTTGCAGAATGGTGGTGGGGACGGTCGAATACTGGAATGTCTGTAACAAATTAACATGATCAACTTTTTAAAAAATTGAGAAAGCCTACAAGTTCCATAAGTGAAAGCAAACAACACAGATGGCTCAAATTGCAATACCAGCTCAGTAAAAGGTTGTCAGGATTTTGCAACAGTATTACAAGATATATGTTGTAATAAGCAATATAAAAGCGCAATTAATTAATGCCTCGCTATGGAGCCGGCTAGTGGTGGTGGAAACCAGGACCGACCCTGATAGTGTTAAGAGCATGGTTTAGGTGACTGTTGAAATTTGAATACCTGAATAACGGTAAATGCAAATGAATAAAATGGGGGTAAACGCTGGATAGAGGGTTGGTGCGATAGCCCAGCTGGTAGGACATTTTCTTACATGCAGCCTACCCAGGTTCCATCCCCGGGAGTTCCCATATGGTCCCTGAGCACTTCCAGGGAGTAATTACTGAGTGCAAAGTCAGTGATAATCGGAGCATTGTGTTTGCGGTGTGAATCTTTCAAAAAGAAAAAAAAAAATGCTAGCTAGAATCTAAGAACAGAAACCAAAATTAAAACTATAAAAATCTGGGGCAGAGCGATAATCCAGAGGGAGGGCATTTGCCTAGCAAAAGCATGACCAGTGTGGTTCACTTCATAACCATATGGTCCCCAAGCACTGTCGTATAATTCCTGAGTGCAGAGCCAGGAGTAATCCCCACCAGTGTGACCTAAGCAATAATACTGTATAAATATGCAAATCTGAAAAAGTATGCTCCAGGCACAATGTATCAAAAACTGATAACAATTATAGAATATGTGCTAATGCTAACATAAGAAATTAAGTATAGTAGTGAAACGATGGTTTAACTATCCAATAACTTTCAGAAATATATGCTTAAAACAAAAAAAAAAGTTATCCTGATAATTACAATGGTTGGGAAACTACTGAATATTACTTTCTATCATTTCTCACCAAACACTCATCACTTATCTCTTTTCTTAGTCAATGTCACTTTATACAGACTTTCATCTTACAGCCTTATCTCAATCTCACATCTGTCTTCATCTTGCAGGAGTTCTATCTCCTATCCTATACTGTGATATTTGAGTTTGACTCGTGAAAGTCTTTGACATTTTCATTATCAAAAATCCTTTTCTACTATGTATTGCACCACTTATTCTTCCTTTTTCCTATTTAAAAAACATTTTTCTGGGAAGTGGGAGGGTACACAATCTTCTGGGCAGTGCCCAGGGATCCTAGAGAACTTGGGACTGGTCAGGTGCCAGAATTGTAACTCCAGGTCAGTCTGATATAAGGTAAGTCAAAGAACCTTACCTGCTTTGTATTATCTCCTTCAAATTTTCTGTTGACATCATTCATTTTTCCTACTAGGAATCATTATTTATATATGGAAAAGTAGTTTTACTGTTGCTTACAGATATACTTGAATGGCAGAATTAAGCATACTCAATACAAACTTTACCATCTGGTATCAACAACTTTTTTTTTTTTTTGAAAGCTTTTGATCACACCTCCAGCAAATTGCCTCTAGGGTTACTCCTGGCTCTGCACTCAGGAATTGTCTCTAGCGGTGCCTGTGTGATCATATACCACTCGGGATTTGAAACCAAGCTATAGCAACAGGCCAGCCACGCGCAAGGTGCAAACGCCCTGTCTGGCTGGCTGGCTCGCCTGACCCCTGAACAACTTTTAAGTTTATAGCTTTGTGTTAATACACCAATATTGCTGAGCTAAATAGAATCCTCTAACTATGTACTAAATTCACCCCCAACTGTGGTCCGCTACTCCAATGTAATGATAGAATAAATGGTAAATAAATAGAATAGAATTGCTGCCATCACGCCCCGCCGCCTTACTAACACCATCTACCTTCTGCCAAATATTTTGTTCTATGGAACCCTCTTGTGCGGAATCGATGCCTTTTTTATATCTGGTTTATCACTAGGCATGTTCAAAGTTCATCACCCAGGATTTGCTCGTGAATTTAGTCCTTATAAGGCTGAGCAATATTCTTCATTCTTTTGCACTGCACAAAATCATTATTTCTTGTCTGCTCACCACCTGGGCAGCCTGCATTCCTTGGCATTTGGTGGGTCATATATGCTGTTTGATATATTTGGTAATAGTACAAAATCAATAATACATTTTAAGTTCTCCAAATTTTATTATTTTCTTTGCCCAAATGCAATCCTCAAGCCCCAAATTGGAAAAACATGGGTCAATCACTGAGTTTCATTTCCTTTTTGATGCTTAATGTATCCTCTCTGTAACACCAATCTTTTCATACATAATGTGTTAATTAAATTCATCCCCTTATATAATTGAACTTATTCTCCTGGGTTCTTACTTCTTATTTCACTACCCTTTCTTTCATATTACTGTACCAATACCAAAATGGGTTTTCTGGTTTCTGATTTGTTTGCTTTGCTCCCCAGCCTTTGGCTTTTTTTTACGCCAATAAGCCTCTGAAGTAAGAGAGTGCCCTGATGCAGTGCTTGGGGCCTGCACATGGTGCTGCCTGTGGCTCAGTGGTGGTGGGGGGGTCAGCAGGGTCATACCCAGCACTACCCAGGCGTGCTTGGCGCAGTACTGGGATTGAACCTAAGGCCTTCCAGCATGTGCCTCAAGCCCATTATTTCTTCTTAGCCTGAGTTATATAGCTTAAATCTAGTTTAAAGCTATACCATTTTTCACTTTTCAAACTTTCCTGCCAATTTTGCACATATAAATGTTAGTGTGATTTTGAAAAATCTGAAAATGGTGTCATCTAAGACAAAGAAAATAAGTAAAAATCAGGTACTGGAAAAATTAGTCCCCACTAGCAACAGTACAGCTTTGCATACAGTCAACTTGGGTTTGATCCCTGGCACCCTTGATGGTCCTCTGAGCCTACCAGGATGAACTCCTTAAAGCCAGGAACACCACTGGGCGTGATTAAAAAAAACACCCCAAAAACTAAAAGTTATTTTCAGAAGTTTTAAAATAAAAACCTGAAATAGCTACACTTCAATTATCAACAAAATCCGTGCATCTCACATGGTTCCCCTAGCACTTCAGGATTAATTTCTGAGTGCAGAGCCAGAGTAACCCCTGAGCATTGCCAGGCGTGACCCCAGAATTAAAAAATCAGTGGAAGCTATACCCGACATCAGGCAAGGAGTGAGTTTCAACAGGGAACCAAATGCAGGGTCTCTCACTTGAGCCACGCACCCAAGTCACTCATTTTTAATTTACTCTGTAGACAAGGTTCACTTCTGGTGGCGTTGGCCATATGGGTTTACTGGGATCAAGCCCGGTCAGTGGCATGCAAGGTACACTAGGTATCTCACTGGCCTTGGACCAGTTATAATTTTAAAACTGTAAAATAACGAGTGACTTTTCACTTAAAAGGCTGACAAAGATTCAGGCTGTAAAAGGTTGGCAAGGACTCCATGAGTATACTCATATGTTCCCTTACTAAGGGTGTGAAATTAAAAAACTCTTTGAAGAGGAATCTGGCAATCATTCAACCATAACACATAGAGCCAGGGAAGTAGCCAAAAAGGTTGGTGAGCATGATTTGCAAGGTTTGATCCCTGGCACCACACACTTTCTAGCAGAGTGGTCCTGGTTGCCCTGGAACTGGGAAAAAAAAAATAAAAACTGAAATTTTAAAGGTCCAAAGAAAAACAAAGGATCGAGAGAGGTGAGTACAGTGGGTAAAGCCTTGGCTTGACGGGCTACGCTGGTTTGACAATCTCCTTTTGCGTCATTTTATTTTTACGGTTGTTTATAATTGTTACACTCCAATATTCCAACCCCACCTAAATTACCATTGTACTTTCCTACCAGCACTATTTCCAATATTCCTAACTACCCCTGAAGCCTGACTCTACAGCAGACCCTTTCAAAAATCCTTTATTGCTTGGTCATAATTTGCTAAAAATGATCAACACTTTGTTTTCCTAAGAAAGTAAAAGTTGCTATATCTCATCATGGAGCTTTACCCTTGTATAAGAGGTTACTGACATGTTATTACAGGTTAAGCCTGTGTGCTTATATTCTGATCGGCTACTGGTTTGCTTCTGCATGATATCCCATCCATTGTGCTGTGTTCTCCTGGTTTATCAGTGTCAGTGCGTTTGAGATGTCTAGAAGTCAAACATTTTTAATGGAGCGGCCAAACCTGGAGTTAGCACTTTAACTAAGCAGTGGTTTGGGGATGTGAGTGTGACTGCTGAGGCTTCCCAAAAAAAGATGGAGATGGGGAGAGGTAGCCCTTCCCGGCTCTGTAAAAGTCTAGAGATTTCAGACACAAAACCCTCAGACCTGAGTTTTTCAACAGATTTTCTGGATGAGGCTCGTCCTAGCAGTGGAGTCCAGCCTTGAACATGGCAGCAAAGGTGGAACATGGGAGGCTTTCAGCTGCTGGGGCTCTGTGTGGTGCTGGGCTCAACCAGCCCCCTCCAGGGTGCCCCAATGACAGTTTGATCCCCTTCAACCCCCTGCACCTCACATGGTCCAGAAGTAGAGAGCCAAGTATACATTAAGCACCGCCGGTGTGGCCCGAAAGTAATAATAAGCGAAGTTGCTCTTGTGTACAGCCAGAGTAATAGTATAAACAGGAAGGGTGCTGGCCTTGGACACAGATGTACCACATTCGATGTGGCACCACTTTAAGTCCCCTGGAGCACAGAGCCAGGAATAAATCCTGTTTACTTAAATTGTGGTACACAGAAAAACTAGAACAAATTTTATTGTAAAGATGGACTTTCTAAATTAATTCAACTATTAATTTGTTATTAGGTATACAAAACAAAGATGCAACAATTATATAGAGATTTAAAAAGACACAGAGAGACATTCACTGAAACGTTTCATGTATGCTCAAAACATGGACAGGAATCTAAATAATCTTTTATAAAAATATTCTGAGACAAGTACAGTACATTCTTATGCTGAAAATTATTTAAATAGAATAAATCCTCCAAAGGAAGCTTATTGTAATGAGAGAGAATACAGGAGGTAAGGAGCTTGGCTTGTATTTGGCTGACTCTTCTTGAAACCCCAGCACTGCTCCGAGTAACCCTGTACAAGGAGTCAGACAACAGACTATGAGCACTCTACCCAGAAAAGCAAATTAAGATAAAAATTTAAGGAAAGGAAGCATTTCCCTGATATCGCTTCTGAAATCCTCTCTAAATGCTGGATGTGCCTCAGGACTTGATCCTAGAGCCTTCTTAACTTCAAACTCACACTCTGGGGCCAGAGCAGAAGTACAGTATGCTGGACAATTGTTGCACACAGCTGACCTGTTTGTCTCCCAGACCCATATGGTTCCCAAAACCACCAGGTGGCTCCCAGAACTTGGAGCCTAGGAGTAAATCCTGAACACAGCAAGTATGGCCCACCCCCAAAAAAAAAAATCAAATAAACACTCTATAAAGAACCTAATCTAGTATATGGCTTTAAGTACCACTGAAGTAACTTCCATATCTTACCTCTAGTACTTAGAGGTTTTCTAAAACCCATAGTTAGTTTACCCTACTAATTATCTGAGACCTTGTAAGGGTATCAAATATGCCGATCAAATCAAACAGCTACAGAGAATTCTGGATTTTGCCTGTCAAGACTCTGCCTCCATACCACCTACCCATCTCTCCATTGCAGTAAAGGGCACTGTTCTCCACCCAATAGATAAGTCAAATAATCAGAAATGTTAACTTCCCAACCCTAATAAAGAGTGCAAATTAACTTAGCAAATACTTTCTATAAAAGACTGGGTCCCCTGATGAACCCAGAGCCACAGCAGAGCCTGGCAAGCTACCCATGGTGTATTTGATATACCAAAACAGTAACAATAATGGACCTCATTCCCAATGAATGGAGACACCATTGGCGCCCACTCAAGCAAATCGGAGAACAATGGGAAGACAAGCGACAAAAAAACCACATAAGCAAGTCAAAACTGCTAAGGATACTAGCTACTTTTTCATTCCCCACTTCACCCTTCCTCCTCCTCTTAAAATCACAAACATCCCTTTATAGGAAACAGCATGACCTTCTAAAGTAACAATCAGAGGATATCAATTAGCCTGTTTTCTTTTTTATTTCCCATTCTACACAGTAGAATAAAATACAAATCCAAACTATACTAGAAAAGCAAATTAACAGGTGAAACATTTTGAAAACGCCTTACTGTGGCCTGGAAGATAGTGAAGTAGGTTAGATTGCCATCTACCATCTAGGCCAACAGCTCAACCTCCTCTTTTCACCCCCTCTCCCCTCACTGCATATGGTCCCAAATTACTCCAAGGAATAAGCCCTGAGCATCATAGGATATACCAGTCCCTGTTCCCATACCACATACAATACTACATAAATTAAAACTAAAAACACATCCAAAATTCTGGCTGGGCCAGAGCGATAGCCCAGCAGGTGGGTTTGCTCTGGTAAGCGGCCGGCCAGTTTTCGCCCGGTTCAATCCCGTCATCCCATATGGTCCCTTGAGCACCGCCAGGAATGATTCCTGAGTGCAGAGCTGGGAGAAACCCCTGAGCACCCCAGGTGTGGACCCTAAAAAAAAAAAATAAAATTCTGAGGCGTGGATTACTATACAGATAAGCAGAACCAAAAAAAGAAGCAACAGAGTGAGCCAGAGAGATAGAAGAGGTTTTTAAGGAGCATGCCTCGATCCTGTCAGAGCCCAGTTCAATTCTGGACACTCATTACATATAACTTACTAGATAGATTAATGCTAAGATTTTGTTTTCACAACCCCAAACATTCGCCCCATAAAGGACCACACACATCAAATACATTTACAGCTGTTAAGAAAGTAATAACTGCTTTTACAATATCTATTTGTTCTGGATCTATCCATTTTCCCTCAGAATTGCTTGTGCTGGACACCAATATTCACCAGCAACTGAAAGATCAGGCATAGGTTCTAATTTTCTAAAACTGAGTTGCTGCGTTTTCTGAGCTCTATATATCCCTTACAGGGTTCTAATTGTGCAACTTCTACAAACCAGCAGAGGGCTGCAACAGATTAAAGAAAATAGTTAGGCAACTTAGATTCTGCAGCAGGAGGGAAAAAACAAAACACCCTAGAACCACCACAAAGTCGTAAGCAGAATTTTAAGAGCAGAGCCATTACACATTCACTTCACTATCAACATTCTGAAAGATGTCAGAGGAATATTCCAGATTCCTGAAAACCAGAAATACCCATAAGAGAACTGTCACCAAATTTTTTTTCTTGAAAAGTCATGTGCTTTAGAAGCAATATCAGTCAACGAGTTAGCATTCCCATGTCCTTAAGACTCACTGCCTACAGCAGTACTACCAGATTAATACTACACAAGAAACTTCACCTGAATTTTAATATTTAATTTTAAACTGGTGACAAACAGGTGTTCTATGCAACTTTAGTACCTAATTTAAAATACTTTCTTTTTTTTTTTGGCTTTGGTCGGCCACCCAAATGGCATGCCTTCACAGGGTTACCCTGGCTCTACTCTCCTGAATTACTTCCTGGCGGTGCCTGACCATATGGGCTGGGGGTGGATCAATCCAGGTGCCTGATAGGCTGTCGCCAAGGCAAACGCCTCACCGGCTGGCTATCGCCCAGCCCTAAACACTTTCAAATGGTAACATGTTTTGGTGGCCTTTTGGTTTGCTCCACTCTCCTGCCCTCTCGTGGCAAGTTAACAGACTTTCTTGCAACATCATATGCCTCAGTAAACTGCTAAGTACTACTCAGAATTTAATCCCAACAATACCTTAACTCTCGTTTTCTTGCTTAAAAAATTGTTATTTTCTGAATGAAAATGGAAAAAGCAACATCTCTGGGAATGCTTTTTAGCTCACATTGTATAGCTCTCGACCACCACATGTAAAATATAAGAATTTTGAATGTAAAGTTCATAACTTGAAGAGGTTACAAAAAACTCACTACTCAAAGAGAAAGTCTGTAATCATGTAAAAATCATCTTTATCTACTCCCAACTTCCTTCAAGTACTCTGGCTGAAATTGGGACCCTAATCGAATTGGCAATGGAACCACTGTTATTTCTAACCCACATACACACACCATCCCCCCAGAACAGTAGTTTAGCTACTGCTTCCACTATAACCAAAATGGAACAGGCTCAGTTTTATTTATGTGGCTGAATTATTGAAAACCTTAATTCAGACTGTCTTTCTCATCATCCTTCTGTATTCAAATTCTAACATAAACCTATGCAATACTAGTTCAGATTAGATGCATATTTCATAGTATTTAAAATAAAATATGCCTCTAGTTTGTGCTGGATATGCATTTCTCCTCTCATGAGTTCCACTGGTCAAAAAATAGTTCTTCAATTATAAACACTCTCCCTACAAAGGAGTGGAATTATATATTACTTATGAGAGAGCAGTCCAGTTCCTAAATTCACTGTATTCTTACTAGTATAGAAAGATATCAGGCCAGAGCGTAAGAGCACAGCAGGGAGGGTATTTGTCCCAGTATTACACAGCCAACCCAGGTTCGATCCCCCTGGCATCCCATAAGGTCCCCCCGAGCCTCACCCAGGGAGGAATTCCTTAAGTGCAAAGCCAGAAGTGACCCAAAAGCCAAAAAAATAAAATAATACATAGAAGACTGGTCCTGTCACACCTTCAAATCAGTCAAACAAAAATGTCTGTCTATAGGCACTTTATGTTTTAAAAAAATAAATCACTGTTACTGTATCACTGTTCCTCCCGTTGTTCATCGATTTGCCCGAGCGTGGCCCCAGTAACATCCATATGTCCTGTCTCCATGCTAGTAGAGCCCAAGGGCATCTGCTTGCTTCAGGAACATAAAGAGCCACAATTCATTCCTTGGAATGAGGTCTATAATTGTTACTGGTATTTGGGCATATCAAACACAATACGGGTAGTTTGCCAGGCTCTGCCGTGCAGGTAAATAAATCACTTGCCATATAATCACACAAATGTTATAAACTGGGAGAGGGAAAAGGACTGGTGTTCTAGGCTTCTGTACAACATAAAGTTTCATCGATAAAGAAAATAAGGGCAGAAGAAGCCTCTTTTTTTTTTTTTTCTTTAAATCCAAGCACCCGCGACACTCAGGGTTACTTCCTGGCTCTGCACTCAGTAATTACTTCCCCATGCTCGAGGGACTATATGGGATGCCGTGTGATCAAACCCGCGGCCTCTGCGCTGGGATCAAGGCAGGCAAACGCTCCCTACCCGCTGTACCATCGCTCTCCATCTCTAGGTGAGAAGAAATTTTAAATCACTTGTACTTCTACTTGTCTCCCATTGTTCATCAATTTGTTAGAGCGAGTTGTACTCAGTAACTCGTCCCATTCACGGGAATGAGGTCCATTATTGTGCCACTGTTAGCTGGTGAATGCTTCCATACTCAGGGTTGGCTTTCTGCTGTAGGCCTTTACTGTGGTTTCCCAGTTCAAATTTCTGGGATGGGGGGGCAGTGCTTTTCTATGTCAGACCATTAACCATCCAGGGCCTATGGACAGAGCCCTGTGTTGACAAACCTGTCTTCCTAGTTCTGTGTCACTGCCAACGCAGCCGGGCACCGCCGCAGCCACACCTGAAAAACACTCGAGGGCAGAAATTCTTTAAAATACAAGTTTTTAAATCATTTAAAAATATAATGTTAAAGCTTATGGGAGTTTCCATTTTTTTTCAACCTTCGTCATTTTTTGAGTCACCCCAGCTGTGCTCAGGATCTACTCCTGACTCTGCATTCAAGGATTACCCTGGCAGCTCCAGGGAACCAACTAATGTGGTGTACCAGGGATCAAATCTGGGTAGGCTAGGTGCAAGGCAAGCAGTGTACCTTCGCCATGTCCTATCACTTCAGTCCTGTTTTTTCAAATGCAATTATTTTAGAATTCCAAACTGTAAATCATCCTTTTCCTATGAACACAATTTCCAAAGAGCTGCATCAAATTTCTAAACTGTTCAGAGAACTTTAATTATAGATTGTTAAATAATTACTCATCCTCCTAGATTCTATTTGGGGAGGTGTAACATACCTGGTGGTGCACACAGCTTACTTCCCTGGTTCTTGCACTTACAGATCACTCCCAGTTGGCTCAGGAATAAACCCGTATCAGCTGTAAGTAACAAGTAAGTGCCCTTTAACTGCTAGCAAATTCTCTCTCTCCAATCCCCACCTCCTAGATGTTAAAATTCCACACAAGGAAAACATCTTTTTTCAGTGTCTGTAACTAAAACCTAAGAGTCTTTCTTTTATTTATTTATTTTTAAATGATCATCTGGCCTCCTTAATTTTTGCCTTGAGCTTGGTTTTTGTGAGCAAGCACACACCTAAAGTAATGCTCAGGGTTTAGTTCCTTAGGAAATGGCTCAGTAATCACTCCTGGCAGTGTCAGGAAGTGATTCCTAGAACAGGGATTCTAAACCCAGGTTGACTTCGTGTATTTAGCGCAAAAAGTTCTTCTCCACTGTACTATCTCTTCAGCCCCTAAAGCTCAGCAAACATATATATCTCCTGAATTAAACACTGTATTGCTTCTCTAGAATTAGTTTCTAAGAAAACCTCTAATACATGTCATTCTTTTCTTAAAATTTCATTTAGATGAAGCTACTCTTCCTAGTAATCATGGTGGTCTTTTCCTCCCCTCATATAGTGCCAGTTCATTCTTTTTATGGCTGTCACTTGCACGGCGCAAAATCTTGGCCACCTACATGCTGATCCTTTAGGAGAAGAGGGCTTCCAAACTCATGTGGTTTACCACTCCGTGGAAATCTATCTTTCTTGTAAGTGACCTTTCTTCATTTGTTTTCCATGCCAGCTATTCATTTAAGCCTGTCACTGGCACTGCAGTCATCTTGGTCTCCTAAACACAGTAGGCTGGCTTCTGTGAGCAGAGGCTTCCAAAAACTCATTTGGTCTTCCTCCCCAGAAATCTATAATTTACTTCTTTCAGTGGACAATGAGAAAGCTATCAACCCTAAGTCATTCATTCCAGTTCTGTAGAAAGTTTCTATAAATACTACTTCTTAGTACTTTCAAAGTGCACTACTTTTAGAGTGTTATCCACATCTTCACTGAGCTCATTCTCCATGTATCTTCTATGCCACCTGGTGAAAAGTTAGAATACTAACCACTCTTGTGTCTCTGCTTACTGAAATGGAAAACCCTTAAGGAGGCAAATTCACAAATACCTGACCTAAAGATGCTAACTGCAGCGCTGATGCACAAAATTAGAAAGCGTTAATTATATGGTGTTTAATTCCTCTTATTGTACCTACAGTATTTATTCATTATGAGAACCTGAAAATTCAGAAATAATTTTTTAAATGGCAATTTTCAAATTCAATATCCAGGAAACCAAATATTCTCTTGACTGATCATTCAAGACTCTTACCTCTTTGTAAAAACTTTACAATCCATACTTCCTTCCCCAAAAGGATTAATATTTTTCACTTTATTTTACTTCTTTCCCTAAAATCCTGAAACTTCTTTGAAAGCATAATTTTGTAAGCAAGCCTTTTGTTCACTGATTTAAGTGTAATTTCATGTGTAAATGGGAAGAAGATAAAAGTCACCAAGTTAGCAAATTTTGGGCCGTAAAGATAGCACAGCGGGTAGGGCGCCTGCTCAGCACGCAGCCGTAACCCGGTTCCCATCCTTCGTATTCCAATATGGTCCTGAGCACCGCCAGAGTAATTCCTGTGGAGTGAAGAGTCAGTAGTAACCCCTAAGCATTTTCACGTGTGACCCAAAAAGGAAAAAAAGATTCCAGGGGATAGCAAAGCAGGTAGGGTGTTTTTGCCTTGCACATGTCCAACCAGGGTTCAGTCCCCTCTATCCTATATATATATAGTCCTGAGCACTGCCAGGAAATTCCTGTGTGCAGAGCCAGAAGGGAATCCTCTGGCACTGCCAGGTGTGACCACTCCTATCCGCTCCCAAAAGAATTCCCAACACACAGAATATGGCCGGGTGAAGAATCAACTTTACTGTAGCTTTAATTTAACAAAAGGATATGTTGATTATATTTGAAAATTCTAGTAAGAATCACTGAATCTTCTCCTTCCTCCCATTGCTCCCAAGTCAGGATTCAAACTCCAAGACTCCACTACACATGCAAGGTAAAAGCAGCCACCAGACCATATAACACAGATTCCCATTGCTAGTGCCAGAGTTCTGAGGCAGAAGGAAACTCCGAGAAAATGGTCAAAGGTATTGTCAATTCACAGAAAAGTCAGTAATTAATACTTCCTAAATGTATTAACACAAACTTCTGTAAATCTGAAATCAAATACATTATTACTACGATTAAAGACAAAAATCTTCAAAATGCTTAAAGGACAACAGCAAACAAATTTATCACAACTTAAACTTAACAGCCAACAACAGGTAAGTGGAGTACTGGATGTTCATGGTAATGAGGTACATTTTACTCCTGAAGAATACACCAGCCCCAGAAGGGGAAGGGAATCAAGCAGGAGTAGTTATTGCAAGAGAAAAAGAATGAGTGTTTCAATTTGTCCTGAAACTTTCCTTGCTTATATTTAAGAACAGGCCCAACAAAACCTGCTAGAGGACGTCTTTATTTTAAGTCCTAGCTATATGCAGCTTTTAAAAGAACACTTTTCATTCGTAATATTTACATATCTTCTAAGATAGGAACAACTTTTAAATATCTGAGGTAGAGAGAGAGAGAGAGACATAACTTTCCAAACAGCCAATCATATACTGGAAAGCCTTTAAAAGAAAGCTGTAACGCCAGTTCACTCATCACTTGACATTCCTGTTATTCATCGCATTTGCTCAAAGTGGATGTGCCAGTAATGCTTCCATTTGACCTATTTACGCACAGCTTATCTTAACGGCATCTGTTTGCTTCAGTAATACAAAGAGCCTCAAACCATTCTCTGCTCACGGTCTTGACAAAGCAAGGCCCTTGGGATTCAGTGGGTGGCCAATTGATCGCTTGACATCCCATGGGGATCCAGTCGGTAACAGCTCTAGTCCAGCGGTCATCTCAAATCACATTACATGTGCAGCCCATCTGATTTTCGATGCCTTGGCAAACGAGAGCAGCCCCGTGACTTCTGGAATTGCAGAGCGACGGAGGTCGGAGCTCCGGATCCTTTCTCATTTGAGTGGAGCGGATATTCCAAGCATAGCTTTGACCCTCTTGGGAGACCAATAGCATTCGCTGTATCCTGCTTCGGGAGGCCCAGGTCTCTGAGGCGCACGCAGAAGGAGAATGGTGGAGTTTGAGGCGAGATGCTCTAGAGCCAGGAGGTTCTTTTTGTCCTTTTTAGCCACTTTCCTAGGAAGGTGTAATTTCGAAGTGGCATTTGATGTCGCCTCTCTTCCTCCTGCGCAGCTCAGGTTTCGCTTCCGTCATCATAGTTGACTTCTTTGACCTAGGTATCAAAAGATAACTGCTGCATCTTCAGAGATGTTTGTTCAATGAGAGGAATAGTCTCTGGAATCCAGTTCTATTTTTCATGAACACAGCTAGTTATGATTCAGCTATAGACCTAGTCTTTTTTCCACGCCATTCTCGCTCGGGGTCAGCCAAAGCATTTTGTGCCGCTTGGCTAATGTTTCTCGGGTGTTATTAGAACACTGTCATCAGCAGAAGCGTAGGTGGTTTAATTGTTGACCGCCTATCTTCACTCCCCATTCCCTTCCCATTCTAATTGTCGTATGATGTTCTTGAGGGTGGCGCTGAAGATTTTTGGTGAAATGGTATCACCCTGCCAAACCCTCTTGGATATTGATGATCACTTCTTTGCGTAGAATGGTGAGATCCTGGTGGTGAACTGGCGTCAGCTCTACGAAGGATCTTGATATTGGGTTTGTAAACCCGCCTTTGTTTATGCCAGTTTCTATGACTGTAATTTCAGCTCCCCACATAAATCAAAAGGCTTTCTTTAAATCAATGAATCGAGACAGAGTGGTATCCTGAACTCCCTACAAACCTTCAGCCTGTAGCTTAAGCTACCTTATGATGTTGCTCTAACAGGTAGTCAAATTAACAAGTTATAAGAGGTGTGACAAGAACAACACTGGAATAATACTGGGCATATTTCAGTTTAAATTATGGCAGAAAATATTCTCCAGGTTTTGAATGCTCTCACCGTTTTCTAACATCATTTAACCATCACCATGAATTAAAGAATTCTTTCAAGTTTGCATTCACTTTGCTTGTCAAGTTTTAGAAGCTAGAAACAAGTTTAGTAGTTGAAGAGGCATTATGGAAATAGAAAATGTGTGAATTTCTGGGTCGAGTGATAGCCCAGCGGGTAGGGCTGCTGTTTTCGTAATTCACATGCCTGTGCCGGCCCAGGCCTCGATCCTGCTGCGCCTCCATATGGTCCCAGCGCCGCCTCAGGAGTAATTCCTGAGTTAGAGCCAGTGAGGCACCCCAGTACTCGCCAGGACTCCAAAAGCAAAAAAAAAAAAAAACAAGAAAATGTGAATTTCTTTTCCTTCTTAGGGTTTTGCTAGCGCTTCTCTTTCATAAGTGAATATTTGCTGGGTGGGGTGAGAGGAATACCCAAGCAGTGTTCAGTTTACCTGTTCTGGACTCCAGGATCACCAGCACTGCAGAGCAAAGTGTAGTACCACTTTCAGGTTGGTCACATGCTCCCTACCCCTGCACCTCAGAATAGTACTCTAAAAACTAGAATCAATCTGTGAGAGTTTTATCCCTATTCAATCCATGGTTCAATATCAGCCGTGACAGCGATAATCAACATTATACTGATCTCCGAATAGCTGTGAATTCTTAAAGTTATCTGTGTTTTCCAAAAAGCAGTTTCAAATGTTAACTAGCAAAACACCAGTTTTAAACATGGGTCGTATTATGTTCTCTTAGGTGAATATAGCTATTTCTTTATGAAGGAGTTTTGTTCATTAATTATATTATGTCTTTAATATTTTTAAAAAGAGTTATTTCTAAAGAGCCATATTGATTTTCCAGCTTTTCATTGTTGGAACAACATTAAATATATGCAAAAAGAAACACATGTGATGCAATTTTGGATCTTATTAACAAATGCTTTCATAGTATTATGGCTTCATTTATGTAAATATGGAATTTTACCAATACTTATGATAACAAACCATAAACGCCCAAGCACAAACTGATAGAAATGAAAACACAAAGTTTCTGAAACAACAGGCGTATGCTATGATTGGGCTACCACAATTTTTCAAATGCCAAAGGAAAAGAAATTATTTCTACCCTATATCTTGTTAGAAATTTCTACCCTATAAATTCCAGAACTTAGCTTCTTTCTACTATTTCCCACTGTGAAGTCATTCCTCTTCATATATAAAAACCTTTCGTGAACATGCAGTCTGAATTTGAATCGGCTAGAATTTTAGAAAACCAACATCTTGAGTTTATATTTCTTTGCTGAACAAAACCCAAATTACTGCTGGATCTTTTCTCTTTAAAAATTACCAGTGTCTGAGCCTCCTTCTGGACAATGGTCTTTTCCTCCAGCTGGTCTTCTGAGCACGGTGTCCCTTTCAGAAATTAAAGACACTCGCAGCAGTGGGAGTCTTTCACTAGCCCCTGTACATATTAAACACCAATAATCTTAGGAAGGAGAATAATTGCTACTAGTAACATAAAAGCAAAACAAACAGCGCTCCACTCCTGTATCAGCATCTCAGTGAAAAGGTATTGCCAGTCTTATCCTCCCACATGAGAACTACGAGCCATTTTACTCTCTTTTTCATCAATACAGTGGAAGGCCAATAGCTACCTCCAAATACTTTCCATTATCTGAAATTCTAAGAAACAAAGCCTTGAATATATTTGAGCTTTTATGGTAGCATGGTGAGAATGTTACATTGGTGTGTGTCGTGTGTTTGTGCCGGCTGGCTCACACCCAGCAAAGGTTGGGAGTTTATCCCTGCCCCACCTCAGGAATTATTCCTGGCAAGTGTTTCAGGACTAAGCTACGGATGGAACTCTGGTCTCACGCGCAGGTAAAAACACCTTTACCACTGTTCTGCTGCTCGCACCCTTCTCAAAACTTTTTCATTTTTTTAAGTATGTGAATATCTATACACATAACCACATTATCTCTTACCAACGTATACATACAGAGTTTTTATAATAGTGGTTATGAAAATCATTCAAGATATTTCACTCGAAACTTCGAACAAAAGTATGTCCACATTCTAAGTGTTTGATAAATGTCTAAAAAAAATTATCATGAGTATTCAAGGTGCTCCCAAATAATACTAATATTACATTACTTCATTATATGGGTTTCTAACCAGCATGTGCTTAAGATCAGTGAGGCAGTTCTGGGTTTGATTTTCTACCACAAAATAGTAATAAAACAAGGGTTTGTTTATAACACAGTGGTGTTGTATTTGCCATGTGTAGTGTACCTGGTTCTGTCCTTGAGATCCGCCGGTTCTCGAGGTACCCATGAGGAGGGGAGTAATTCCTGAGTGTAGAGCCAGGAGTAACCCCCTGGGCATTGCCTCGCTACTCTCCAAAAAAAATAATCAGAAGAACATGTATATAAAAACTGAACAAAAAAGCAAACACTTGAGAGGGGGAAACCAATGACAACATATATTTTGTATGTGCTTTTGTATAGATAACATGTGAGATCTTCACATGAATTATTCAAAAGTGAAAGTATGTAGCATGTTATTGCTGGGTGTACCTGGAAACTAGCAGCAAATGAACATTATACCAATATACTTTCACCATTATTAGTTTTAAAATATCAGTCTTTAAAGAAAAGATTTGTAATGTATACGGTTTTAAAATAAAATGCTCTATGAAGAAACTTTTTATATTCTCCAAAGGAAGTCAGTTCCTGAGAACTGCACATTTTAAAATGTTCATAAGAGGGCTTCTTACAAAGATTAGAACTAAATGGGATTCTGGTAAACTATATGGGGAGTTATAATCTGTAAAAACAGCAGGTGCTTGAAAAACAAAGGTAGGGACCAAGCACAAGCCTAGGATTTCTGACACCGTTACCATATAACAACTTATTTTCTTTTATAAACAATACTTCTATGTTTTTTGTTATTGCTTGTTGTTCTGGGATCAATTTTCACTGAACATATGGGTCACTCCTGGTGGAAATCCAGCATGGATCAGCTACATAAATGTCTTATCCTCTGTACCATTCCTCTGGTCTAAAAAAAATAAAAACCATCCTTTACTAAATAAACAAGGGGATAAAAATGAAGATCATAAGAGCCTGAGTCTACCTATTGAACTGTGTTTGCTAAGGGGGAATAAGTGGGATGGTTGAGAAAGATCGCACAGGACAGTGCTGAAGGCTTGGTAATTTCAAAGAAGTAACGTTCAAACATTAATATTAACATAATATTAACACTGTGGAAATTATAGTTTAAATGAAATGCATTTATAATCAGTTTACATGCATAAGTTTATAGTATTCAAAGTATTTTTCCAAATTTATTCTGTCCAAAAAAGCCCTATAAATTACGCACAAAAAATATGTAGACAATAACATTATTAAGAAGTTACCCGTGGAAAAACCAAATTTTATGAAATATTCAAAGCCTGTAAATCAAAACCCAGGGGTCGCCAACAGCCCAAAGGTAGGGCGCTTGTTTTGCACACGCCAGCTTCCAGCCGCCCGGTTCAATCCTCCGAATTTATATGTATTCCCCGCACCCAGGAGTACCTCTGAGTGCAGAGCCAGGAGAAACCCTGAGCATTGCCGGGTGTGATTCAAAAAGCAAAAAAAAAAAAAGAAATTCAAACCCAAGTCACCTTACTTATGCTTCTGATATTTCACTACCAAAGTCGCTTCTTAAATAAAAAGACAAATCAGCATTTCAACAAGAAAGTGCACCTTATAAGCCAAAAACCACTATTTTAAATTAGTGCTGACATTAACACATCCACTTTGACCAGGTTTTTATTTTTCTCACCTTTCTAAATAAGGAAAATTTCTAAATGGGAGATATCAAGTAGGTTTTCAGCCTTTGTACCCAGTCCATCTTAAGACCCCAGGCACCCATCAAGTCCCCAAGCTCTTCCAGGAGATATCCTGAACACTTGGAGTGATCTCATGCATAGATCCAAATAAACTCTGAGCACTGACAAAGTGTGATAGGCAAACAACAAAATTTGAAAGAAAAATTAACAAAAGCCTCAGGTCCTTTTTCCAAACTCTGAAGAAGATTTACTTTGGGTTTGACAGTGAAGAGTAGTATATCTGACATACACAGCGATGCAAGTCAGTTACAAGAATCAACTCGAACTTAACAGTCAACAGCTCTTAAACTAGAGGCAATTACTGGGACAAATATTTTAAACATCTTGAAGAGTGCCATCTTCAGTATCACATCGCAGCATATATGAAGAAAAACAGCTGAAAACATCTTGCGGCTACAAAGTAAGAAAGATTTATTCTCTACTAAATCACTTTGAAATAACAACAAAAAATATGCAGATGGTTTAATGAAATTTTGAATAACTAGTCAACTAGCATAAGAAATTAAATGTTTTTAATATCATTCTTTAAATAAATCTTTCCAAGAGTTTTTACCAAATATCCATTTCTCCACTTACTGTGAATAACACACTTTCAAAAAACTTCTATCAGAAAAATTAAAAAGCCATTTTTTTGCCTTACATTCAGTCCACTCTGGTTGGTCATTCCTTTCCAAACTAAATTCAACTCTTGCCTCTCCCCTTTCCTGAAGTAAACTAAATCCAGACTCGCATTGCATATTTTCACATAAACCTCTCCCCAGCCGAGTACCGGTGTTGTCTTCACCACCTCTTCGTAAGATATTCACACGCAGGTATACTCAGGTATTTCCAGCTGTTTCATGGTAGAAAACCGGTAATACTAAATTCATGAGAACTTCTCATAAGGGAAGAGCATTAAAGGGGCCCTTGTTTGTTACTGTTTCTCTCCCAAATACTCTCGGAGTTTCATTCCATTTTAATGTAGTGTGTCTAAATCCAGAAGCACATACTCAATAACAGTTAAGTCTGCTCTCGAGCCTCCCCAGTCCTTTACATTATTGCTTAATGTCAAAAAAAGACAAGTGTATTGTTTACTAGAAAATGACCTTTAGCAGTAAAGTTCGTCTAGTATGTAATTCCAGGAGCAATGCTTTGAATTTAGCTCTGATTTCAAGATTTTTCCATACGAGATCAGATCATACAACCATTTGCGCCCATAAACAACACGAACTCATTTTTGTTTTGAAGTCATTTCGGCACCATTTGAGCTTCCACATGCATATCCCATAGTCATGAGCTAATCTCCAGGAAAGCCTCAGATGCCTAAGAAACTAAAACAGTATGGTGCTCCCAGATTTTTTTAAGCAGCCTTCCATTGAACATATGTTTTTCAATAACAAAATTTATTTCCAAAGAGCTGGTTCACAGGCCTGTTTACCCCTTATCATTCATCAAATGCTCTCCCAACACCTTTCATGTCAGCGAGCACACGTTCCTTTCAACTTCAGGACTACTTTTGCAAAAGCGCTCCAGACCACTGCATCCTGCGAGGTCCGCAGCTGGGGCCCAGCGCTGGGGAGGGCGCAGTGTAAACTACTGACGGCGCCGTTGAAAGCGTTTCCCAACCTTCCACTGGTGCAAACCACGGTCACTTCCCATCCCCCGGCCGCTTCTTCGCTGTTGTTATCGACGGTGCTGTCAGCTGGGCTTCAGGAAACCTCTTTTTGTACCATCGCACGATCCGGCGCTTTGGGCTTCCCGGGCGCGTCACCCCGGGTCGCCCTCGAAACGGCATCCCGGAGCCCTTTACGCGCTCGCGGGGCGAGTGGCCTTCGAAAGGGCACGCGCGGCGGAAGAAAGGGACGCGGTGTGTGGCTGGGCACCGCCGGCGTTCCGGGCGCTCAGAATCGTCTGGCTGCCGCCGTCTCCCCGGGACTTGAGCCAAAGCGAGCTGCAGAATGCTCCGCTGCCGGCTGCGCGCCCTCTGCGCCTCTGGGACCCTCTGCGGGAGGTGCCTGGCGTCGCCCACGCGACCGAGTCCCCGGCGCGCGCCCTCACTGCCCCCGCCCGGCCCTGCCGGCTCCGGCCGCCAAGCCGCCGGCTGCGCCCCTCGCGGCCGCCCTCACACACTCGCACGCACACGCCTCCGGGCCCCTTTCGCCATGCTGGAGTGCGGCGGCGGCGCTGGGGTGCGCCCCGCGAGTCCTCCCAGCGCCCTGCGCGATCGCAGTTCGCCCTCCTGCCGTCATTGATAAATCGTCCAGCGGCGCTGCGTTCGCCTGACCTCTCGGCCGCGGCTCCTGGGCGCCGGCCTCCTAAAGGCGCGCGCTGCCCCTGTCATAGGCCTGAGCGTGCCGCGTTCCGGCGGCGGCGTGGCGGTTGCGGGCAAGTCAAAGCGGGTCCTACCAGCCTTGTATATCGGGGATTGGCGGCGGCGCAGGAGCTGAGGCTCGCTTCCCGGCGCCGCACGGCAGGCTCAGCCGCGCCTTCCTTCCTCCCCTTCTCTCGCGCCTTCGTCGCCACGCCTTCTCACCGCTTCGACCCCCAGGCGCAGTCGGCGCGGAGGCCTATTCCTGGAGCGCGCCTCGGCGCTGCCTCCGCTGTGGTTTTGAGCCATCGCCGCCGCGCCGCGGCGTTGCCGCCGCTGCCGCGTGAACGCCGCCGAGGCTTCGGCTTGGAAAACATCTCTGGTCTCCCGTCCGGCTCCTTCGTACCATGCCTCCGTTCCTGAGTACAGCCGCCCCGTGATTATTTGCGGCGCGAGCACGTGACCTCGCGGGCAATGGGACGGGCGGCGTGACTCAGCCTGTCCCCTGCGGGCGCCTCCCGCCCGCCCTTCCGCCCGCCCCCACCGTGCCCCGCGGCCCTTTCCCAGTGCGTGCGCTGAGGTTTTGCGTGAGCCGCGCGGAGGAGCGGGCACGTACCTGCCGTGGAGACGCCAGTGTGAGCGCCCTCCGGTGGCAGGACCGCTCCCTTAGCCTGCCTCCCGTGCCCGCGCCTGATCGGAGGAGGCAACCTGAGAGCGCAAGGCGCGTCGGCCCGCAGGTGGCGGTACCGGCCCGCCGGGTCTGTCGTTGCCTTGTTTTTGCTTTTTGCAACTGTGGTTCCTGGTTTGTGACTGGAAACTTCGGAAAAATGGCGGCGGCGATGAAGAGACGCCTGCTCGAGACGCCGCTGTTTCGTAGGCGCGCAGGAGACGGTGAGCGCCGTATTTTAGTAAGCGTGGTCGCGCGGTGGCTGCAGCGCGGAGGGTCCCCCAGTAACCCAAGTAAACCCTACTCTAGCCCGCGCTCCACACCTAAGCCAGGTGCGGCCGGTTCGCGTCCGGGAGGCGGCGCGGCTCCAAGTGGCGCGTGCGACCCTTCGGCCTTCTCAGAGAGGTGAACGTCCTACCTGGTCCCGGCGGCGGCGGGTCTCGCCGGTATTGCTCGGGTACTGCAGAGGCCTGCTGATACGCTCGCCTCGCGCGCGGCGCGGCGGCCTGGCTCAGGCGACCTGTTCACTGGATCGCGCGCTATTGATATCTGACGTCGCCTGCAGGCGCAGGCTTGGCGCTGTCAGAAAACCATCTTTATGACGCCCCAGAGGCGTTTTATTGACAATAGCGTTCATCCGGCAATGTAGTCTTCGTCTGGAAAGCACCGAGGGATTACATATGGCTGGAGGAAAAGCGCGTCTCCTCTTTCGCTCAACCCAACAGCACCGTGGGCTGACTTCCTTATGCAGCTGCTGATTTGTCACCAACCCCAACAGATGCGATATTCTTTATTTCTGATAAGACTGAATTCCAACAAGTGATTGTACAAAACAAACTTCATAATAAAGGATCACGGCTTTTTTCTTCATAGCCCCGGCTTCCACCTGTATGTGTCATCACTTTTACCTTCACATGAGGATCCAGTAGCTGCAGCGGTGACATCTCATTTGAGGGAGTTCTCTCTCACAATTCCCAATCTAAATTTTTGACATAATCAAGTAAGTTATCTCTTTGTAGTTTGGTTCTAAGCTTAACCGGAATGGTTAAATATTTCCTCTGATGATGATTTTACTGAGATATGCAGAAAAAGTTTTGCTTAAAAACTGAAATTTGTTAATGTGGGAATTGATTTTGTAAATAAATTAAATTGTAGTTTAGTGCAGAATTATTGTGTATTCACTTATCTCTTAGAATTAGGTACGTGAATGGCAGTTCAGATCTCTTCTGCATGCAAAAAGACACAGCTGTGTGAAAAAATCATTGCAGAATAAATCAAGTTTAGTCAGTTTTTTCATGCGTGCATCAACATTATACTTGCTTCAAATTAAATTCAAATCCACAGTTTATTTGGAAGCAGACCTGTATGAAACTCTCAGGAAAGAACGTACTCTCACCTGCATAAAAGTTTTGAGGCCCGGTGAGAGATTCAGAGTGTAGGATTCAGAGGCAAGGATCTGTGAGCAGGTCCTTGCACACCACCAACACTACAGGTCTACTCTGGCTCCCCATATGGTCCAGCCCTCAGCTCAGGTGTATCCCTCTCCGTAGAAAGCCAGAAAATACCTATAAAGTAGAGTGTAATTCCTAAAACTCAATGAAAACAAAAGCCCTTGAAGTTATACCCAGTAATAGGACTTATACCCTTGCCAGGAATTGAACCACTGTCTCCCTGCAAAAGAGCAAACTCCATCTCTTTAGCGCCATCTCTAAGTGGCCTTAAATTTTTCTTTCACATGTTTAGAACAAGACCAGTCAGTAATTTATAAATATATACAGAGTCTTGAACCCTGAAGAAAATTATATTCATGAGCGAAGTTGATTAGTGAATGGCCAAGGCTTTTAAAAATGTGGCACTAAGCTTTTTGGCTCAAGTCCTGGAACTGGGATGTGCAAGTCTCTTTGGTGGAAAATGTTTCTTTCCTTCTTTGTCTCCTGGGCCTGGCAGAAAGGATGCCCCCTAAGAGGGTGAGAAAAAAGGACCATTTTGCTACCACAGCATAGTAAAGTGGTTACCAACATTAATGATTTACATTGCTTAAACATTTATTGTAAAGCTTTGGATCCTCAGAGAAGTTTTGAAATTTACCATAAAGTAAATACCTCCACATGTGCACTTTGTTACTAGGCCTGAAGTAAAACATCCTGACCCACAGGAATAAGTAGTGCATCCCATTTCACCTGCAGTCTGTGGATTGAGGATGAAGATTCCCAAAAACTTTGTATTCTGTAGTTACTTTAGATACCCGTCACCACTTCACAGGGATGGAGAGGTGCATATATGGTTGGCATGCGCCTCTGTGGATTCAGTCCTTGGCACTGCATATGATCCCCAAAAATCCTCACCAGGGCAACCCTGAGCAGCAGCTGCAGGCCAGTTGGAATGAAGCCTCCCTAAAAAAAAAAAAAAAATCCAAAGGTCAGTATTGAATGGCAAAACGGAAACTTAATGACATGGCTAAATCTTGTTTTTTTTTCTTTTTTTGGCTCACACCTAAAGTAATGCTCAGTTACCTGGCTCTGCACTCAGGAATACTACCGCTGTGCTCGGGGACCAGCGCGCCGAGTGATCAAACCCAGGTCAGCCGTGTGCAAGTAAACGCCCTTCCCGCTATGCTAATACCCCTGAAGCCCCACAAATCAGTTTTTTAAGACCAGAGGTCATTCACCTCCTAAACGTTGAACATTATCCAAAGTCGTCGAATTTATTTCGGCGTTTATAGCACATTTGGGTGTGTGGGATCTCAGCAGAGCTGTGAGTAACAGTGGTAAAGCAACTTATACTACAGATATGAAGCTGAGAGTAAATTCCCAGAGCGTGACATAGCACCTTATGAGTCCATGATTAGTCAGCACACTCGCCGATTTGTGATCACTGGTGTTG
>JAJIBD010032497.1:0-95334 GCA_021461705.1 Cryptotis parvus | reverse complement strand
ATTAGTATTATAATTCTGAAAGTTCAAAGCAGATGACAAAATTATTAAGCATTCAAATGTATAATAAATTCCTGTCAGAGTATAGTAGGTGAAAAATAGAAAAACTGAAAAATGGTAAGCCACAAAAAGTACGGAAGGAAGGAACGCTGAATTGTTAGATTAATAATAGACAACATACATTTAAGACAAAGAGACACTTTATACTACACATTGATAATCAATTCACTACATGTGCAACTAGCCAGAGTTTCAAAACACATATAGGAAAAACTAGTAAGACAGAATTACACCTGGAGGCTTTAATTTTCAGTGAGACACATATAGGAAAAACTAATAAGACAGAATTACACCTGGAGGCTTTAATTTTCAGTGAGACAAAATCAAGACTACAGAACTACCAAAAAATGCTGATTTTATTTACAATTTTTCATTTTTGCATTTTGGTCATTTCTGGCTGTGCTCAAGGATCACTCTTGGCAGGCTCGGGAAGTGCCCTACAATGGCCCTCAAACAGTTTTTTCTCCCCCCCCCCCCCCCCCATCCACTTTACACACACACACACACAAACTGTCTAGACTGACCTCTCTTCCTGGTTTGGGGACCGTAACTCGTGTTGCCTGGGGCCACTCTCAGGTCTGTGTGCTGGGGACTAAGCAGTGTCAAGGACAGAACCCAGGAAACTGATTTGTAAAGGAAGATGATCTGGGTTGGCATTATTTAACTTTGGTGGGATGCTCCTTGAATCCCTTACTTCTGAACATTTCAATTCAGCATCTGAAAATG
This sequence comes from Cryptotis parvus, assembly GCA_021461705.1. Lineage (NCBI taxonomy): Eukaryota > Metazoa > Chordata > Mammalia > Eulipotyphla > Soricidae > Cryptotis > Cryptotis parvus. The sequence continues at coordinate 94,551 of JAJIBD010032497.1, read as the reverse complement.
CTCTTCTAGGCTCATGCCATCAGAAGCCAAGGGAAACACTTCTGAAGACTGAGTCTTTCAAACCCCAGCACCTCATATGATCTGCTTAGCACTGCCAGGAGTGATTCCTGAGCGCAGAACTAGGAGTAAGTCCCGAGCACAGCAAGGAATGGCCCTAAAACAAAACAAAATCAAAAATACAGATTCCTAGAGCTATCTTCGAGCTACTGAATCAGAATACCTGGGAGGCAAGATAAATACCATCCCTCCAGCAGCTGCCAAGGAGAGGGGGAAGAAGCAACCCTGCAGTGGCGGTTTAATGGGTTCAGGATTTCTTTGGGGATGACAAAAAATATTCTGAAATTGGATTAGTGATGATGATGGCTCACATTGTGAAACCACCTTGAAATGGCTTGTTTTATGCTATAGGAGCTTTTTTTTCTATTAAAAAAGAATCCTCCTATAATCTAGAAGAACCAAAAGGGTATCTTTGCTGGGAACATAGGCTGACAGTTCTAAAGCCATTATATATTAGTATTAGAAATAAACACCTCAGCAGGTCAGTGTACATGAACGGTGGGGGCCAGGTCTTATACGGCTGGAATGGGAGGCTGCAGACAGGCAAACAAGAGGGCTGGAATACGATAACGGATTACTATTTGAAAGAAGCATCAATATAAACTCACATTTAGTTTAACACAGATACAATTGCCCCGCAAAATACTTATCTATTTTGGAGCTAGAATACAGAAAAGTAAATGTTCCTTCCTGAATCAACATAAGAGCTCAGAAGCCACAACACCCTAATAGCAAGAAGCACACCTACTGCTAAAATTAGTCTTTTTTATTTATTTTTTATTTTTTGCTTTTTTTTTGGGGGGTCACACCCGGCAATGCCCAGGGGTTTCTCCCTGGCTCTACACTCAGGAATTACTCCTGGCGGTGCTTGGGGACCATATGGAATGCCTGGCATCGAACCCAGGCCGCTGCAAGGCAAGCGCCCTACCGTCCTGGACTATGGCTCCAATCTCCTGCTAAAATCAGTCTTATCAATACCATTCTGTATTGAGTTCTTCCTCATGGGGCCGTACTAGGAGCATAGCTGGAAGGGAGTCTGCCCCTGCATGCAGCCAACACAGCACCCCATACCATCACCTAAGCTCACCAGGAGTGATCCCTAAGTACCACCTGGTGTGGCCCAAAATACAAAAAAAAATAAAGGTTCTTCAAAGAAACAGGAGATACAAGAACTAAAAACAAAAACAGACAAGGTGGTCTAAAGAGTCTTTTAAGAAAGAGTGCCATTAAGAGAATGCCTCGAAAATGAAAGAAAGGCATAAATAAGTAAACATAAGTAATTATTAAAGGGACATGTCAAATGAAAGAGGTACCAGTCAAGAGAGCCAGAACAGTTTTATATTAGTGTTATTATGTTTTAATTAATTTTATTTAAACACTGTGATTTACAAAGTTGTTCACAGTACAGTTCTTTCAAGCATTCAATACTCCAACACCAGTTCCCCCCACCAATGTGCCCTTACCACCACCAAAACCCCTCATTTCCCACCCCCCCCCATGCCTACTGCCTTTGCAGGCACTAATTTTGTAATTATTTATTACGAAATATTTCTTGGATGGTGTTGTATTACTGTTATTATTGGGTTAAAATAAAGTAAAATGTCTATGTGTCCAGAGTAGTAAGGTCTGACTGAAAAAAAATTTTTTTTTTGCTTTTTTTTTTTGGGGGGTCACACCCGGCGATGCTCAGGGGTTTCTCCTGGCTCTTCGCTCAGGAATTACTCCTGGCGGTGCTCAGGGGACCATATGGGATGCCGGGATCAAATCGGGTTGGCCCGTGCAAGGCAAACGCCCTACCAGCTCCGCCCCGATTGAAAAATTTTAAATTGGGAGAAGACAAAAAGTTTCACTGAAGAATTGCTGATAGTTTTTGCAGACAGTCTGCTCTCAGAAAGACATAGAATGGGACTGAGCTTTAACTCAGTGCACAACATATATGTGCCTAGTCCTGGGTGCAATTCTTAGCACTGGGAGGGTAAATAAATATATAAAGCATAATTCCCCATTCTGTTTAGTGTAGGAGATGCAGAGTGGTTTCCTTCTGAAGAATATGTGAGAAGAGGGAAAAGAGTAACTTTATTCTAGAAACCCATAACAAATACTGCCAGGTTAGACAGGTTAGCAAAATAGAGGTTGTATGTTGATAGGCTACAGGAAAAACACATTCTGCCCTTGTCACAATACACTCCCAATACCCATTAATCACAAGAAAATGTGTAATCATAAGGAAAATGTTAAGACAAATATGAATACTGTGGCACCCTACAAACATACCTGACCACTAGTGTTTAAAACTATCAAAGTCAGGGGGCAGAGATGCTCCCATCCACCCCCAGGCTGAGTGTACTGGGGTACACAAGAGGTGGGGATGGGTGAGCCTGCGGCCTGTACAAACGGAGTCCCAGTAGCCAAATATCTCCACACTCCACAATCTCCACCATGTTCAAGGCCAGACTCCACTGCTCGGTGGAGGTCTACCCAGAAATCAATCTGATAAAAACTCAGGTTTTAAAAAACCTGTGGCTTTTGTGTCTGAAATCTCCAGGCTTTCACAGAGTTGGGGATAGACTACCTCCCCCAATCTCTCTGTTCTTTCTTTTTTATTTTTTGGGAGAATTTGTCAAGTGTTTATTAAGAAAGAAAATAAGAATAACTTTTGATAATCCCAGCTATGGAGTTGAGATCACTGCATACTCTATTTTATGTATTTAAGAATCTGTTGTTTCATAAGTTTTTTTTTTAAGTATTTTATTATACCACCGTGAGATATACAAATAAAAAGATATACAATTAAAAAGTTCATGTTTGGGTTTTGGTCATACAGTGTTTCAGCACCCGTCCCTCCACCAGTGCCCATCTCCATACAAATAAAAAGATATACAATTAAAAAGTTCATGTTGGGGCGGAGCGATAGCCCAGCGGGTAGGGCGTTTGCCTTGCATGCGGCCGGCCTGTGCCGGCCTGGGTTCGATCCCCGGCATCCCATATGGTCCCCCGAGCACCGCCAGGAGTAATTCCTGAGTGCAGAGCCAGGAGACACCCCTGAGCATTGCCGGGTGTGACCAAAAAAAAAAAAAGCAAAAAAATAAAAAAGTTCATGTTTGGGTTTTGGTCATACAGTGTTTCAGCACCCGTCCCTCCACCAGTGCCCATCTCCCACCAACAACATCCCCGGTTCCCTCCCCCTTCCCCCAGCCCTGCTCCATGGCAGGTTCTTTATTTCTTTCCCTTTCTCTCTCTTTCTCTTTTCCTTCCCTTCCAGACTATGGATTACAGAACATACATTAAAAGGTTGTCATGTGTATCCTTTTGCCTCTATTTAATGCTCAGTTCTAGGTTGGCATTAGTACCCTCGACTATTATTAGCACCCTGTTCCATTTTCTGTCTTTCCTAAACTCTGACTCCCACACGTTTGTGATAATTTCCACCTTTGACAAGACCTCCCGATATATGCTTCACTTGACCTTGGATATTGGTATCATAATATGTACATATATATTTATGCCATGCAAATAAATGCAGTCATTCTGTATCTGTCTCTCTCCCTTCTGGCTAATTTCGCTCAACATAATCTTCTCCTTGTCCATCCATTTATAGGCAAATTTTATAACTTCATTTTTCCTAACAGCTGCATAGTATTCCATTGTGTAGATGTACCAAAGCTTCTTTATCCAGTCATCGATTTTCGGGCACTCTGGTTGCTTCCAGATTCTGGCTATTGTGAATAATGCTGCTATGGTCCAGCTGCCACGTCCATACCCCAAAGCTACCACCCAACACCCATCCTCACCAGTGCACATTTCCCACCTCCAATGTCCCCAGATTCCCTCCAGGCAGGTGCGGGGTCTTCTCTCTTCTCTCTCTCTCCTCTCACTCTCTCTCTCCTTCCTTCCCTCTCTCCCTCCCCCCCTCCCCTCTTCTCTTATAAATTGTGGCTTGCAATACATACATTTAGGGGTTATCACATATATCTCTGCCTACATTCAATACTCAGTTCTCAAGTAAATCGATGATCTATGGGAAGTCAAGTGATCAAGTCTGGCATTACCATTTTCAACAATTATTAGCACACTGGTCCCTTCTCTATCTTACATAACCTCTTGTATCTTCCCACACACTTGTGATAGATTCCAACCACTGACAAGTCCTCCTGGTCCATGTTTTGCTGGCTTCGGATGTTAGTATCATACTTTTTTTTTAATATCCCACAAATGAATGGAGTCGTTCTATATGTGTTCTTTTCCTTCTGACTAATTTCACTCAGGATGATACTACCACCCATTTAAAAATTTAATTCCAGGGGCCGGAGGCGATAGTCCAGCAGGTAGGGCATTTGCCTTGCACGCGACCAGCCTGGCCGGCCCAGGTTCGATCCCCGGCATCCCATAGGGACCCCGAGCACTGCCAGGAGTGATTCCTGAGTGCAGAGCCAGGAGCAACCCCTGAGCATTGCTGGGTGTGACCCAAAAAGAAAAAAAAATCCAACTTTACCACCCTGCTAAAAATTCTGGAATTCCTGGAACAACATCTGACTGATATACTGAGTAGCACGCCACATTGAATGGGATATAGAGTAGAGGGTAGCCAATAACAAAATATATACTGATTATATACTGAAATATATAATCAATAACAAAATATATACTGAATATAACAACCTATCAGTAATTTCTTATACGAGCTTAATGGTTCCATGATGAGACTGAACAACATTCACTCTTCAAATAAAACATTTCTTGATCGTTTTTAGCAAATTACCTATAACAAGCAATATAAAATACTGAGGGTCTTCCATAGGGGCAGACTTAGGGGTGGTTGGGAAAATTGGAAATGGTGGTGTGAAGTTGCAATGGTGGTGGGACGGGTTGAATATTGAATGTCTGTAACAAATTAACATGATCAACTTTTTTAAAAAAATTGAGTAGAAGCCCACTAAGTTCCATAAGTGAAAGCAACAACACAGATGGCTCAAATTGCAAATACCAGCTCAGTAAAAAGGTCAGGATTTTAGCAACAGTATTACAAGATATATGTTGTAATAAGCAATATAAAGTAAATTAATTAATGCCTGCTAAGGGAGCTGGCTGGGTGGTGGGTGGGAAACTAGGGACTCTGATAGCGGTAAGAGCATATTGGTGGTGGGACTGGTGTTGGAATTTTGAATACCTGAAATAACGGTAAATGCAATGAATAAATGTAAATTAAAATGCTGGATAGAGGGCTGGAGTGATAGCCCAGCGGGTAGGACATTTTCCTTACATGCAGCCTACCCAGGTTCCATCCCCGATTCCCATATGGTCCCCTGAGCACTTCCAGGAGTAATTACTGAGTGCAAAGTCAGGAGTAACTTCTGAGCATTGCCAGGTGTGACCCAAAAAGAAAAAAAAAATGCTAGCTAGAATCTAAGAACAGAAAACCAAAATTAAAACTATAAAAATCTGGGGCAGAGCGATAATCCAGAGGGGAGGGCATTTGCCTAGCAAGCGGCTGACCAGGGGTTCAATTCTTGGCATCCATATGGTCCCCAAGCACTGCCAGGAGTAATTCCTGAGTGCAGAGCCAGGAGTAATCCCTACCAGTGTGACCCAAAAAATAAATAAAGTAAAATTATAAAAATCTGAAAAGTATGCTCTTTAGCTAATAATGTATCAAAACTGATAACAATTATAATACAAGCATGCTAACATAAGAAATTAAGTACAGAGGAAACGATGGTTTAACTATCCACAACTTTTGAAATATATGCTTAAAACAAAAAGTTATCCTGATAATTGTAATGGTTGGGAACTACTGAATAATATTACTACCATTTCACACCAAACACCTACTTATCTCTTTCTTAGTCATTGTACTTTATACAGACTTTTATCGTTTACAGCCTTTATCTCAATCTCACATCCTGTCTTCATCTTGCAGAGTTCATGTCTCTATCTCATCCTATACTGTGATATTTGAGTTTGACTCGGAAAGTCTTTGACATTTTCATTATCAAAAATCCTTTTCACTATGTATTAATCACTTATTCTTCCTTTTTCCTATTTAAAAACATTTTTCTGGGAAGTGAGGGTACACCCGGCAGTGCTCAGGGATCACTCCTAGAGAACTTGGGACTATACAGGGTGCCAGGAATGTAACCCAGGTCAGTCATAAGCAAGTCAAGAACCTTACCTGCTGTATTATCTCCTTCAAATTTCTGTTCATATCATTCATTTTTCTACTAGGGAATCATTATTTATAAGGGAAAAAGTGCTTTCATTGTTGTTACAGATATACTTGAATTACAATTAAGTATACTTAATACAAAACTTACCATCTGAACAACTTTTTTTTTTTTTTTTTTTTTTGCTTTTTTGGATCACACCCAGCAATGCTCAGGGGTTACTCCTGGCTCTGCACTCAGGAATTACTCCTGGCGGTGCTCGGGACCATATGGGACGCCGGGGGATTGAACCTGGGCTGGCACAGGCCAGCCACGTGCAAGGCAAACGCCCTACCCGCTGGGCTATCGCTCCTGACCCCTGAACAACTTTTAAGTTTATAGCTTTGTGGCATTACACCAATATTGCTGAGCAAATAGAATCCTCTGTACTATGTACTAAATCTACCCCAACTGAAAGCCATACCCAATAAATATAGAATAAATATAAAATAAATAGAATAGAATTGCCAAGCATCATTCTCGCTGCCTTTACTAACACCATCTACTTTCTGCCACAATGAATTTTGCTCTAAGGAACCTCTTAAGTGGAACTGATGTCTTTTTTATGACTAGTTTATTTCACTAGGCATGTCTTCAAAGTTCACTACCCAGGAGGATTTGTCAGAATTTTGGTCCTTATAAGGCTGAGCAATACTCCATCCTTTGCACGCACAACCACATTTTGTCTGCTCACCAATCTGGGTTGTTTCCGACCTTTTGGCAAATAATGCTGCAATACAAGTGTTTGATATACTGCACAAAGCAAAATCAATAATACATTTTATGCCTAAATCTATTATTTTCTTTTAGTCTTAAATAACCTCAAGCCCCAAATTGGAAAACATATTCAATCTAATATTTCATTTCTTTTGATGCTTAATGTATCCTCTCTGTAACACCAATCTTTTCATACATAATGTTAATTAAATCTTATCCCCTTATATAATTGAATCCATTCTGGCTCTTTACTCTATTTCACTACCCTTTCTTTCATTACTGTACCAATACCAAAATGGGTTTTCTGGGTTTCTGATTTGTTTGTTTTGCTCCCCCGCCTTTTATTTTTTTTCTGGCGTCAATAAGCCCAGTAAGAGGCCTGATGCAGTGCTTGGGCCTGCAATATGGTGCTGCTCAGGCTCAGTGGTGGTGGGGGTCAGCAGGGTCATACCCAGCAACACTCAGGCAGCCATGCAGTACTGGGGATTGAACCCAAGGGCCTTCCATGTGCTCAAGCCCATTATTTCTCTAGCCTGGAGTTATATAGCTTTAAATCTAGTTTAAAGCTATATAACCATTTTTCACTTTTCAAACTTTCCTGCCAATTTGCACATATAAATTTTAGAGTGATTTTGAAAATCTGAAATGGTGTCATCTAAGACAAAGAAAATAAGTAAAAATTAGGGACTGGAAAATTAGTCCCCAATTTAGCAACAGTACAGCCTTGCATACAGTCAACTTGGGTTTGATCCCTGGCACCCTTGATGGTCCTCTGAGCCCACCAGGATGAACTCTGTGCAAAGCCAGGAACACCACTGGGTGTGATTAAAAAACACCCCAAAACTAAAAGTTATTTTCAGAAGTTTTAAAATAAAAACCTGAAATAGCTAACAATTCAATTATCAACAAAATCAGTGCATCTCACATGGTTCCCCCAGCACTTTCAGGATTAATTCCCTGAGTGCAGAGCTACGAGTAACCCCTGAGCATTGCCAGGTGTGACCCAAAATTAAAAAAAAATCAGTGGAGGCTATACCTGACAGATCAGGCAAGGAGTGAGTTTCAACAGGGAACCAAATGCAGGGTCTCTCACTTGAGCCACGTACCCAAGTCACTCATTTCTAATTTACTCTGTAGACAAGGTTCACTTCTGGTGGTGTTGGCCATATGGGGTTACTGGGGATCAAGCCCGGTCAGCTGCATGCAAGGCAAGTGCTATACTATCTCACTGGCCTTGACCAGTTATAATTTTAAAACTGTAAAATAACGAGATGACTTTTCACTTAAAAGGATGACAAAGATTCAGGCTGTGTGTTGGCAAGGACTCCATAAATGAGTATACTCATATGTTCTTAATAAGGGTGAAATTGGGGTAAACTCTTTGAAGAGGAATCTGGCAATCATTCAACTATAAACACATAGAGTCAGGGAAGTAGCTAAAAAGGTTGGTGAGCATTACTTGCAAGGTTTGATCCCTAGCACCACACGCTTTCTAGCAGAGTGGTCCTGGTTGCCCTGGAACTGGGAAAACAAAAAATACAAAACTGAAATTTTAAAGGGCCAGAGAAAAAACAAAGGATCGAGAGAGAGGGTGAGTACAGTGGGTAAAGCCCTTGGCTTGACGGGCTCCGTGGGTTTGATTCCCCCCCTTTTTGTCATTTTATGTTTACGAAGTTGTTTATAATTGTTACACTCAATATTCCAACCCCAATTCCAACACCATTGTACCTTCCTACCAGCACTATTTCCAATATTCCTAACCACCCCTTAAGCCTGACTCTACAGCAGACCCTTTCAAAAACTTTTATTGCTTGTCATAATTTGCTAAAAATGATCACAATTGTTTTCCTATAAGAAAGTAAAAGTTGCTATATCTCATCATGGAGCTATTACCCCTTGTATAAGAGGTTACTGACATGTTATTACAGGTTAAGCCTGTGTGCTTATATTCTGATCGATACTGGTTTGCTTCTGCATGATATCCCATCCATTGTGCTGTGTTCTCCTGGTTTATCAGTGTCAGTGCGTTTGAGATGTCTAGAAGTCAAACATTTTTAATGGAGCGATAAACCTGGAGTTAATTTTTTTTTTTTTTGGGTCCTGGCTGGGGGTTCCTCCTGGCTCTGCACTCCGAAATCACTCCGGCGGTGCTGGGGGCTGTGGGGGATGCCAGGGGATCGAACCCTGTCCGCGGGCGGGGACCGGCCGCATGCAAGGGCACGCCCTCCGCTGGCGCTCGCCCGGCCCCACCGGTTAATTTTTAACTGAGCAGTGGTTTGGGGATGTGAGTGTGACTGCTGAGGCTTCCCAAAAAACATGGAGATGGGGAGAGGTAGCCCTTCCCGGCTCTGTAAAAAGTCTAGAGATTTCAGACACAAAAACCCTCAGACCTGAGTTTTTCAACAGATTAATTTCTGGATGAGGCTCGTCCTAGCAGTGGAGTCCAGCCTTGAACATGGCAGCGATTGTGGAACGTGGAGGTTTTCAGCTGCTGGGGCTCTGTGTGGGTGCTGGGCTCAACCAGCCCCCTCCAGGGTACCCTGAATGACAGTTTGATCCTTTCAACCCCTGCACCCCACATGGTCCAGAAGCATAGAGCCAAGTATAAGCATTAAGCACTGCCGGGTGTGGCCCGAAAGTAAGTAATAATGCTAAGTTTCTCTTTGTGGACAGCCAGAGTAATAGTACAACAGGTAGGGTGCTCGTCTTGCACACAGATGACCACATTCGATGTGGCACCACTTTAAGTCCCCTGAGCACAGAGCCAAGAATAAATCCTGTTTACTGAAAATTGTGGTACAAAAACAAAACAAAAACAAATTTTAATGAAAAGATGGACTTTTTAAATTAATTAAACTATTAATTTGTTATTAGGTATACAAAACAAATATGCAACAATTATATAGAGATTTAAAAAAAGACACAGAGAGACATTCACTGAAACGCTTCATGTATGCTCAAAACATGGACAGGAATCTAAATAATCTTTTATAAAAATATTCTGAGACAAGTACAGTACATTCTTATGCTGAAAATTACTTAAATAGAATAAATCCTCCAAAGGAAGCTTATTGTACCAGAGAGAGAATACAGGAGGTAAGGAGCTTGGCTTGTATTTGGCTGACTCTTCTTGAAATCCCCAGCACTGCTCCGGTAACCCTGTACAAGGAGTCAGACAACAGACCATGAGCACCCTACCCAGAAAAGAAAATTAAGATAAAAATTTAAGGAAAGGAAGCATTTCCCTGATATCGCTTCTGAAATCCTCTAAATGCTGGATGTGCCTCAGGACTTGATCCTAGAGCCTTCTTAATTTCAAACTCACACACTCTGGGGCCAGAGCAGAAGTACAGTATACAGGACAATTGCCTTGCACACAGCTGACCCATATGGGTCCCCAAAACCACCAGGTTGCTCCCTGAACTTGGAGCCTAGGAGTAAATCCTGAACACAGCAAGTATGGCCCACCCCCAAAAAAAATCAAATAAACACTCTATAAAGAACCTAATCTAGTATATGGCTTTAAGTACCACTGAAGTAACTTCCATATCTTACCTCTAGTACTAGAGGTTTTCTAAAACTCCATAGTTGTTTACCCTACTGATTATCTGAGACCTTTGTAAGGGTATCAAATATGCCTATCAAATCAAACAGCTACAGAGAATTCTGGATTTTGCCTGTCAAGACTCTGCCTCCATACCACCTACCCATCTTCTCCATTGCAGTAAAGGGCACTGTTCTCCACCCAATAGATAAGTCAAATAATCAGAAATGTTAACTTCAACCCTAATAAAGAGTGCAAATTAACTTAGCAAATACTTTCTATAAAAAGACTGGGTCCCCTGGGATGAACCCAGAGCCACAGCAGAGCCTGGCAAGCTACCCATGGTGTATTTGATATACCAAAACAGTAACAATAATGGACCTCATTCCCAATGAATGGAGACCTTACTGGCGCCCACTCAAGCAAATCGATGAACAATGGGAAGACAAGTGACAACAAAAAACCACATAAGCAACTGTAAAAACTTCTAAGTGATACTGCTACTTCTATTCATTCCCCACTTCACCCTTCCTCCTCCCTCTTAAAATCACAAACATCCCTTCTATAGGAAACAGCATGACCTTCTAAATAACAATCAGATGATACCACTAGCCTGTTTTTTTTTATTTCCCATTCTACACAGTAGAATAAAATACAAATCCAAACTAATCTATACTAGAAAAGCAAATTAACAGGTGAAACATTTTGAAACGTCTTACATTTGGCCTGGAAGATAGTGAAGTAGGTTAAGGTGATTGCCATCTACCATCTAAGACCACAGTTCAACCTCCCTCTTCACCCTCTCTCCTCACTGCATATGGTCCTAAAGCACTGCCAGGAATAAGCCCTGAGCATCATAGGATATACCAGCCCCTGTTCCCCATACCAATACAATACTACATAAATTAAAACTAAAAACACATCTAAAATTCTGAAGCTGGGCCAGAGCGATAGCCCAGCAGGTAGGGCATTTGCCTTGCAAGCGGCCGGCCTGTGCCGGCCGGGTTCAATCCCCGGCATCCCATATGGTCCCTTGAGCACCGCCAGGAATGATTCCTGAGTGCAGAGCCAGGAGAAACCCCTGAGCACCGCCAGGTGTGACCCTAAAAGAAAAAAAAAATAAAATTCTGAAGCAAAGGATTACTATACAGAAGTAAGCAGAACCAAAAAAAGAAGCAACAGAGTGAGCCAGAGAGATAGAAGAGGTTTTTTAAGGGGCATGCCTCGGATCCTGTCAGAGCCCAGTTCAATTCTGGACACTGCATCACATACAACTTACTAGATAGATTAATGCTAAGATTTTGTTTTCACAACCCCAAATATCTGCCCATAAAAGACCACACACATCAAATACATTTACAGCTTTTAAAGAAAGTAATAACTGCTTTTACAATATCTATTTGCTCTGGATCTATCCATTTTCCCTCAGAATTGTTGTGCTGGATACCAATATTCACCAGCAACTGAAAGATCAGGCATAGGTTCTAATTTTCTAAAACTGAGTTGCTGCGTTTTCTGAGCTCTCTATAAGCCTTACAGGGTTCTAATTGTGCAACTTCTACAAACCAGCAGAGGGCTGCAACAGATCAAAAGAAAATAGTTAGGCAACTTAGATCTCTGGCAGGAGGGAAAAAAACAAAACACCCCCAGAACCACCAAAGTCGTAAGCAGAAATTCTAAGAGCAGAGCCATTACACATTCACTTCACTATCAACAATTCTGAAAGATGTCAGAGGAATATTCCAGATTCCTGAAAACCAGAAATACCCATAAGAGAACTGTCACCAAATTTCTTTTCTTGAAAAGTCATGTGCTTTAGAAGCAATATCAGTCAAAACGAGTTAGCAATTCACCATGTCCTTAAGACTCACTGCCCACAGCTACTACCAGATTAATACTACACAAGAAACTTCACCTGAATTTGTAATATTTAATTCTTAAACTGGTGACAAACAGGTGTTCATTATGCAACTTTATTACCTAATCTAAAACACTTTCTTTTTTTTTTTTTTTGCTTTTTGGGTCACACCCGCGATGCTCAGGGGTTACTCCTGGCTCTGCACTCAGGAATTACTCCTGGCGGTGCTCGGGGACCATATGGGATGCCAGGGATCGAACCCAGGCCGGCATAGGCTGGCCGCGTGCAAGGCAAACGCCCTACCCGCTGGGCTATCGCCCGGCCCTAAAACACTTTCAAATAAAACATGTTTTTGGTATTTTTTGTTTGCCCACTCTCCTGCCCCTCAAAAGACAAGCATTAATTTTGCAACATCATATGCCTGGTAGAATTCTAAGTACTACTCAGAATTTAATCCCAAATAATGCCTTAACTCGTTTTCTTGCTTAAAAATTAAAAAGGCCTTAATGAAAGGAAAGAACATTCAATTGCTTAGCTCACTGGGTATAGCTTTGACCACCACATGTAAAATATAAGAATTCTTGAATAAAGTTCACAACTTTAAAGAGTAAGTTACAAAACTCACTACTTCTGTTATGAAGCCTGTAATCATGAAATCATCTTTACCTACCCCAACTTCCTTAAGCACTTAAGGTAGCTGAAATTGGGACCCTAATCGGAATTGGCAATGGAACCACTGTTATTTCTAACCCACATACCACACCAACCCCAACCACCAGAATAGTAGTTATAGCGCTGCTTCCACTATAACCAAAAATGGAACAGGTTTTAAAACAGGGTTGAATTATTTAAACCTTAATTCAGACAAGGCCCACTATCCTTTTCTGTATTCCACTCTCTAACATAAACCTATGCACAAGAATTCAGATTAGATGCATATTTCATAGTATTTAAAATAAAATATGCTCTAGTTTAGCAAAGTGATATGGATTCTTCGTAGTTCCACTGGTCAAAAAATAGTTCTGAATTATAAACACTCTCCCTACAAAGGAGAATGAGAGACACGGTATGAGAGAGCAGTCCAGTTCCTAAATTCACTGTATTCTTAATAGTAGAAAGATTAGGCCAGAGCGAGAGCACAGCAGGGAGGGCATTTGTCCTGCACACAGCCAACCCAGGTTCGATCCCTGGCATCCCATAAGGTCCCCCGAGCCCCACCAGGAGGAATTCCTAAGTGCAAAGCCAGAAGTGACCCAAAAAGCCAAAAAATAAATAACAGTAGAAAGACTGGTCCTGTCACACCTCTAACCCAACAAACAAAAAATACCTATCTATATAATTTTATGTTTTAAAATAAATCACTGTTACTGTATCACTGTCTTCCCGTTGTTCATCGATTTGCTCGGCGGGCCCCAGTAACATCTCCATATGTCCTGTCTCATGCTAGTAGAGCCCAAGGGCATCTGCTTGCTTCAGGAACATAAAGAGCCACAATTCATTCCGGAATGAGGTCTATAATTGTTACTGGTATTTGGCATATCAAACACAACACGGGTAGCTTGCCAGGCTCTGCCGTGCAGGTAAAATAAATCACTGCTATATAATCACACAAATGTTATAAACTGGGGAGAGGGAAAAGGACTGGTGTTCTAGGCTTGGTACAAATATTAAATAGTTTCATCTATAAAAGAAAATAAATGGCTAGAGAAGAAGTTTTTTTTTTTTCTTTTTGGGTCACACCCGGCGACACTCAGGGGTTACTCCTGGCTCTGCACTCAGGAATTACTCCTGGCGGTGCCGCAAGGGACCATATGGGATGCCGGGATCAAACCCGGGCCGGCATGGGGACCGCGTGCAAGGCAAACGCCCTACCTGCTGGACTATCGCTCCGGCCCTAGAGAAGAAATTCTTAAAATCACTTGCATCACTTGTCTTCCCATTGTTCATCAATTTGCTAGAGCGGACACTAGTAACGTCTCCATTCATTGGGAATGAGGTCCATTATTGTTACTGTTATTGGCATATCGAATACACCAGGGTTAGCTTGCCAGGCTCTACTGTGGCTCTGGGTTCACCCTGGGATGGGGGGGCAGTGCTTTTCTATGTCAGACCATTAACCATCCAGGGCCTATGGGACAGAGCCCTGGGTGTAGACAAACCTGTCTCCCTGTCTGCCGCCTGCCAACGCAGCGCGGGCACCGCAGCCACACCTGCAACACCCTCGAGGGGCAGAAATTCTTAAAATACAAGTTTTTAACTTACTTAAAAATACATGAAATAGAAGTCATATTTCCATTTTTTTTTCAACCTTTGTCATTTTTTTTGAGTCACTCCCAGCTGTGCTCAGGATCTACTCCTGACTCTGCATTCAAGGATTACTCCTAAGCAGTTCCAGGGAACCAACTAAATGTGGTACCAGGGATCAAATCTGGGTAGGCTAGGTGCAAGGCAAGCAGTGTACCCTCCGCTGCGGTCCTATCACTTCAGTCCTGTTTTCAAATGCAACTATTTCAGAATCTAAAACCGTAACACCTTTCCCATGAACACAATCTCCAAAGAGCTGCACTGTAACTTCAAACTGTTCAGAGAACTTTAATTATAGATTGTTAAATAATTACTCATCCTCCTAGATTCTATTTGGGGAGGTGTGGGGGCAACATACCCTGGTGGTGCACACAGCTTACTCCTGGCTCTGCACTCACAGATCACTCCCAGCAGGCTCGGGAATAAACCCGGGTCAGCTGTGTGCAACGCAAGTGCCTTAACTGCTAGCAATTCTCTCTCTCCAATCCCCACCTCCTAGATGTTAAATTCCATACAAGGAAAAACATCTTTTTCAGTGTCTGTAACTAAATCCTAAGAGTCTTTCTTTTTTTATTTATTTATTTTTAAATGATCATCTGGCCTCTTAATTTTTTGCCTTGAGCTTTGTTTTTTGGTGTTGGGCCACACCTAGTAATGCTCAGGGTTTAGTTCAGGTTCTCACTCAGGAATCACTCCTGGCAGTGTCAGGGAAGTGATTCCTGGGATGCCAGGGATCAAACCCAGGTTGACTGCATGCAAGAAGGCAAGAGCCTTTTCCACTGTACTATCTCTCCAGCCCCTAAAGCCAAACATATAATCTCCTGAATTAAACACTGTATTGCTTCTAGAATTAGTTTCTAAGAAAACCTCTAATACATGTCATTCTCTTTCTTAAAATTTCATTTAGATGAAGCTACTCTTCCTAGTAATCATGGTCTTTTCCTCCCCCCTCATAGTGCCAGTTCATTCTTTTATGGCTGTCACTTGCACGGCATAAAATCTTGGCCACCTACATGCTGATCCTTTAGAGAAGAGGCTTCCAAACTCATGTGGTTTACCACTCCCCTGGAAATCTATCTTTCTTTAAGTGACCTTTCTCATTTGTTTTCCATGCCAGCTTATTCATTTAAGCCTGTCACTGGCACTGCAGTCATCTTGGTCTCCTAAACACAGGCTGGCTCTCTAGAGCAGAGGCTTCCAAACTCATTTGGTCTTCCTCCCCAGAAATCTATAATCTACCTCCTTTCAGTGGACAATGAGAAAGTGCATCAACCTAAGTCATTCATTCCAGTTCTGTAGGAAAGGCTTTGAGAAATACTACTCTTAGTACTTTCAAAGTGCACTACTTTTAGAGTGTTATCCACATCTTCACTGAGCTCATTCTCCATGTATCTTTCTATGCCACCTAGAAAGCTAGAATACTAACCACTTTGTGTCTCTGCTTACTGAATGAAAACCCTTAAGGAGGCAACTACACAAATACCTGACTCAAAGATGCTAACTGCAGTGCTATACACAAATTAGAAAGTTGTTAATTATATGGTGTTTAATTCCTCTTATTGTACCTACAGTATTTATTCATTATGAGAACCTGAAAATTCAGAAATAATTTTTTTAAATGGCAATTTTCAAATTCAATATCCAGGAAAAAAAAAAATCACATTCTCGACTGGATCATTCAAGATCTTTACCTCCTTGTAAAAACTTACAATCCATACTCTTCCCCCAAAAGGATTAATATTTTTCACTTTATTTTACTTCTTTTCCCTAAAATCCTGAAACTTCTTTGAAAGCATAATTTTGTAAGCAAGCCTTTGTTCACTGATTTAAGTGTAATTTCATGTGTAAAATGGGAAGAAGATAAAAGTCACCAAAGGCACCTGGGGCCGGAAAGATAGCACAGCGGGTAGGGCGTTTGCCTAGCACGCAGCCAACCCGGGTTCGATCCCGGCATCCCAATATGGTCCCCCGAGCACCGCCAGGAGTAATTCCTGAGTGAAGAGTCAGGAGTAACCCCTAAGCATTGCCACGTGTGACCCAAAAAGGAAAAAAAAAAGAATTCCAGGGATAGCAAAGCAGGTAGGGTGTTTGCCTTGCACATGTCCAACCAGGGTTCAGTCCCCGGTATCCCATATAGTCCCCTGAGCACTGCCAGGAGAAATTCCTGTGTGCAGAGCCAGAAGGAATCCCTGAGCACTGCCAGGTGTGACCACCCCCCTATCCGCCCCCAAAAAAGAATCTCCAACACACAAAGAACATGGCCGGGTGAAGAATCAACTTTTACTGTAGCTTTAATTTTAACAAAAGCATATGTTGATTATATTTGAAAATTCTAGTAAGAATCACTGAATCTTCTCCTTCCCTCCCCATTGCTCCCAAGTCAGGATCAAACCCAAGACCTCACACATGCAAGGCAAGTGTTTTACTATTGAATTACATAATTCAGATTCTTACTGCCAGTGCCAGAGTTCTGAGTAAGAAGGAACCGAGAAAAAAAAATGGTCAAAAGTATTGTCAATTCACAGAAAATGCAATTACTTCCCAATGTATTAACACAAATCCCTGTAACTAAAATCAAATACATTATTACTACGATTAAAGACAAAAGCCTCAAAATGCGAAAGGACAACAGCAACAAATTTAATACAACTTAAACTTAACAGCCAACAACAGGTAAGTGGAGTACTGGATGTTCGCAAAATGAGTGAACACTTAACCCCTAAACAGAACACACTAGCCCCAGAAGGGGAAGGAATCAAGCAGGAGGAAAAGACAAGAGAAAAAGAATGAGTAAGCCAATTTGTCCTCAAACTTTCCCGTTTATGTTCAAGAACAGGCCCAACAAAACCTTAGAGGACGTCTTATTTTGTCCTAGTCATATGCAGCTTTAAAAGAACACTCTTCATTCTCGGGGCATTTTTACATATCTTCTAAGATAGGAACAACTTTTAAATATCTGAGGTAGAGAGAGAGAGAGACATAACTTCCAAACAGCCAATCATACTGGTGTTTAAAAGAAAGTTGTAACGCCAGTTCACTTGATCACTTGACATCCTGTTATTCGTCGATTTGCTCAAGTGGGCGCCAGTAATATTTCCATTTGACCCTATCACGTGCCAGTGTAGCCCAATGGCATCTGTTTGCTTCAGGAATACAAAGAGCCTCAAACCATTCGGTTCGCGGTCTTGACAAAGAAGTCTGACCATCTTGTAGGTGGGTGGCCACGTGATCGTTTGACATCCCATGGGATCCAGTCGGTAACAGCTCTAGTCCAGCGGTCATCTCCAAATCACATTACATGTGCAGCCCATCTGATTTTCGATGCCTTGGCAAACGAGACAGCGTCCCTGACTCTGGAACAGCGACGGAGGTCGGAGCTCCGGATCCCTTCTCTCATTTGAGTGAGGCGTGATATTCCAAGCATAGCTCTTTCGATTCCTCTTTGGGAGACCCGAATAGCATTCTCATCCTGCTTTCGTAGGGCCCAGGTCTCTGAGGCATATGTTAATGCAGGGAGAATGGTGGAGTTGAAGAGATGTGCCTAGAGCCAGAGGTTCTTTTGTCTTTTTAGCTATTTCTTCGTGAAGGCAATTTGAAGGCATTCCATGTCGCTCTCTTCCTCCTGCGCAGCTCAGGTTTTAGGTCGTTCATCATGTTGACTTCTTGACCTAGGTACACATAACTGCTGCATTCAGAGATGTTTGTTCCATTGAGAGTGAATGGGGTCTCTGGAACTAGTTCATTTTTCATGAACACAGTTTTGCTGAGATTCAGCTATAGACCTATCTTTCCACATTCTCGTTCGAAGTCAGCCAGCATTTGTGCCGCTTGGCTAATGTTTGGTGTTATTAGAACGATGTCATCAGTGAAGCGGAGGTGGTTTAATTGTTGACCGTCTATCTTCACTCCCATTCCTTCCCATTCTAATTGTCGCATGATGTTCTCGAGGGTGGCGCTGAAGATTTTTGGTGAAAATGGTATCACCCTGCCAAACCCCTCTTTTGACATTGATGATCACTTCTTTGTAGAATGGTGAGATCCTGGTGGTGAATCCGTAATACAGCTCACGAAGGATCTTGATGTATTGGGTTTGAACGCCCTGTTTGGCTAGGGCTTCGATGACCACTTCAGTCTCCACAGAATCAAAGGCTTTCTTTAAATCAATGAACGTGAGACAGAGTGGCATCCTGAACTCCCTACAAACTTCAATGAGCTTGGTTACCGTGTGGATATTGTCGATTGTGTAACACCAGTTATAAGAGGTAATAAAGAACACTGGAATACACTGGTACATTTCTGTGCAAATTATGGCAGAAAAATATTCTCCAGGTTTTGAATGTTCTCACCTAGTTTTAACATCATTAACCATCACCATGAATTAAAGAATTTTTCAAGTTTGCGTTCACTTTGCTTGTCAAGTTTTAGAAGCTGTAGAAAACAAGTTGTGTACAAAGAGGCATTGGAGAGAAAATGAAAATGTGAATTTCTGGGCCGGGTGATAGCCCAGCGGTGGGCGTGCCTGCCGGCCGGCCTAGGTTCGATCCCGGGTCCCATATGGTCCCCGGCCGCCAGGAGTAATCCTGAGTGCGACGGGTACCCCTGAGCATCGGGTGCCAAAAAAAAAAAAAAGAAATGTGAATTTCTTTCCTCTTTAGGTTTGCTAGGCGCTTCTCTTTCATAAGTGAATATTTGCCGGGGTGGGGGGGGTGAGAGGAATACCCAGCAGTGTTCAGGGTTTACTCCTGTTCTGGACTCAGGGATCACTCAGAGGACTATAGAGTGCTAGGACTAATTTCAGGTTGGTCACATGCTCCCTACTCCGACCCTCAGAAGAAAATTTTAAAACTAGAATCACTCGGGAGAGTTTTATCCTGGATTCAATCCATGGTTCAATATCATTAGACAGCTGACAATCAACATTATACTGATCTCCGAATAGCTGTGAAATTTAAAAGACCAAACAAAAAAGCAGCTCTCAAATTAACTAGCAAAACACCAGTTTTAAACATACGGTATTATGTTCTCTTAGGTGAATATAGCTATTTCTATGAAGGAGTTTTTAAACACACTATATTATGTTATCTTAATATTTCTAAAGAGTTATTTCTAAAGAGTTACACAGATTTTGTTTTTCATTGGAACAACCTGATTAAATACAGGAAGAATGAAGGGATGCTACGGGATCTTACAATGCTTTCAGTAATATGGCCATTTACAATATGGAATTTCTCACTAATACTTATGATTTCCCCCAACTATAGCCCAAGCACAAACTGATAGAAATGAAAAACACAAAGTTTCTGAAACAACAGAAAAGTTAAGACATTGACAATTTTCAAATGCCAAAGGAAAAGAAATTATTTCTACCCTATATCTTGTTAGAAATTTCTACCCTATAACTCAGAACTTAGCTCTTCTACTTATTTCACTGTGAGCCATTTCTCTATATAAAATTTTCTTAGAACATGCAGTCTGAATTTGAATCGCTTAGAATTTTAGAAATCCTCACTAATCTTGTTTGCGATTTTCTAAGCTGAACAAAATCAAAATTTCTACTGCTGGATCTTTTCTTTAAAAAAAATTTAAAATGAGCTTGGTTAACATTTTTCCCCAAGCATCTTCTTGGGTATGTGTCTTTGGAACAAAGACATCCGTAGCAAGGGGGAGTCTTTCACTAGCCCCCTGTAACATTAACACCAATAATCTTTGTGTAAAGGAGAATAATTTGCTACTAGTAACATAAAAAGCAAAACAAACAAAAGCCCACCCTGTATCAGCATCTCAGTGAAAAAGGATTGCCAGTCTATCCTCCATGAGAATCATGAGCCATTTCACTCTTTTCATCAATACAGTGGAAGGCCAATAGCGATCTCCAAACATTTTCCATTAAGTCTGAAATTTAAGAAACAAAGCCTTGAATATTATGAGTGAGAAGACAGAGAAATGGTTAAGACAGGGGAAAATGTAGGTTTGTGTGTGTGTTTCTGCTTTCTGGGTCACACCCAGCAAAGCTTGGGTTGATCCTAGCTCAGCACTCAGGAATTATTCCTGGTGGTGCTCTGGGGACCCTATGGGTTGCCGGGATTGAACCTGGGTCCACCACGTGCAAGGCAAACACCTTACCCACTGTTCTGTTGCTCAGACCCTAAAATCTCATTTTTTTAAGTATGTGAATATCTATACACATAACTATCTCTACCTCAACTATACATAATAGTTTTTATAATAGTGGTTATGAAAATCATCCAAGATATTTCACTTGGAAACTTTGAACAAAAAGTATGTCCACATTCTAAGTGTTTGATAAATGTCTAAAATTATCATGAGTATTCAAGGTTCTAAATAATACACTAATATTACATTACTAATATATTGGTTTCTAGACAGCATGTGCTTAAGATCAGTGAGGCAGTTCTGGGTTTGATTTTCGGCACCACAAAAATAGTAATAAAAATCGAAGGGTCGGAGCGATAACACAGTGGGTAAGGCATTTGCCTTGCATGTAGTGTACCCGGGTTCTATCCCTGGCATCCCACGTGGTTCTCGAGGCACCACGAGGAGGAGGAGTAATTCCTGAGTGCAGAGCCAGGAGTAACCCCTGGGCATTGCCTGGTGTGACTCCCCTCAAAAAAAAAAATAACTAGAAGAACATGTATATAAACTTAGTAACAAAAGCAAACATTTTGAGAGGGGGGGAAACCAATGACAACATATTTATGTTTTTGGATAGATAACATGATCTTCACATGAATTATTCAAAAGTGAAAGTATAAAAGTATGTTATTGCTGTATCTGGAAACTAGCAGCAAATGAACATTATGACCAATATACTTTCACCATTATTAGTTTTAAAATATCAGTCTTTTAAAGAAAAGATTTTGTATGTGTTAATGTATTTTAAAATGTTTTCAAATGCTCTATGAAGAAACTTTATATTCTCCAAAGGAAGTCAGTTCTGAGAACTGCAATATTTTAAATGTTCATAAGAGGGTTTACAAAGATTAGAACTAAATGGGGATCAGAAACTATATGGGGAGTTATAATCTGTAAAACAGCAGGTGCTGAAAACAAAGCTAGGACCAAGCACAAGCCTAGGGATTTTGACACCCTGTTACCATATAACAACTATTTTCTTTATAAACATCACTTATGTTTTTTGTTATTGTTGTTGTTCTGGGACTCACTCACTGGAACACATGGGTCACTCCTGGTGGAACCAGCATGGGATCAGCTACATGTAAAGCGTCTTATCCCCTGTACCATTCCTCTGGTCTAAAAAATAAAACCATCCTTTACCAAATAAACAAGGGAATAAAAATGGCTGATCATAAAAGAGCCTGAGTCTACCTATTGAACTGTGTTTGCTAAGGGGGAATAAGGGATGGTTGAGAAAGGACTGGTGACAGTGCTGAAGGCTACTGGTACTCTCTGGTGTAGCAACGTTTTCTTCAAACATTAATATTAACATAATATTAACACTGTGGAAATTATAGTTTAAATGAAAATGCATTTATAACCAGTTTTACATGCATAAGTTTATAGTATTCAAAGTATTTTCCAAATTTATTCCGTCCAAAAGCCCTATAAATTACGTACAAAAATATGTAGACAATAACATATTAAGAAGTTACCCAGAAACGTAACCGAGAAATGACCAGTCAGAAATTCAAACCCAGGGGCGGAGCAATAGCCCAGCGGGTAGGGGCGTTTGCCTTGCACACGGCCAGCCTGTGCCGGCCGGGTTCAATCCCGGAATCCCATATGGTCTCCCGAGCACCGCCAGGAGTAATTCTGAGTGCAGAGCCAGGAGAAACCCCTGAGCATTGCGGGTGTGACTCAAAAGCAAAAAAAAAAAAAAAAAGAAATTCAAACCCAAGTCACCTTACTTATGCTTCTGATAGCTCTACTACCAAAGTCGCTTCTTAAAGAAAAAGACAAATCAGCATTTCAACAAGAAAAATTCTATAAGCCAAAACCACTATTTTAACTAGTGCTGACATTAACACATCCACTTGACCAGGTTTTTATTTTCTCACCTTCTAAATAAGGAAAATTTGGGGCCAGGGAGATACTGGTAGGCTTTAGCCTTGCACCCAGTCCACCTGGGTTTGACCCCAGGCACCCATCAAGTCCCCTAAGCCTTCCAGGAGATATCCCTGAACACTTGGAGTGATCCCTATGCATAGATCCAAAATAAACTCTGAGCACTGACAGGTGTATAGGCAAAAACAAACAAAATGAAAGAAAAACTGGGCAAGTCCAGGTCCTTTCCAAACTCTGAAGAAGATGCTGTGCTCTAGACAGTGAAGAGTGCAGGCATCTGACATACACAGTGATGTCAGTTACAAGAATCAACTCGGAACTTAACAGTCAACAGCTCTTAAACTAGAGGCAATTACTGGACAAATATTTTAATCATATCTGAAGAGGCCATCTTCAGTATCACATCGTAGCATATATGAAGAAAACAGCTGAAACATCTTATGGCTACAGTAAGAAAGGATCATCTCACTAATCACTTTGAAATAACAAATGAAAAATATGCAGATGGTTTAATGAAATTTTAACAACTAGTCAACTAGTATTAAGAAATTAAATGTTTTTAATATCATTCTTTAAAATAAATCTTTTCCAAGAGTTTTACCAAATATCCATTTCTCCAATTTACCAGAATAACACACTTTCTTTCGACTTCTATCAGAAAAAATTAAAAAGCCATTTTTTGCCTTTACATTCAGTCCACTTGCTGGTCATTCCTTTCCAAACTAAATTCAACTTGCCTTCTCCTTTCCTGAAGTAAACTAAATCCAGACCGCACAGCATATTTTCACATAAATCCTCTCCTCAGCCGAGTACCGGTGCTGTCTACAATTCTTCAAATATTCTACATGGTATATATACCCAGGTATTTCCCAGCTGTTTCATAGAAACCGCTTCAACTACGAGAACTTCTCATAAGGAAGAGCATTAAAGGGGCCCTGCTTGTTACTGTTTCTCTCCCCAAATACTCGGGTTTTATTCCATTTTAATGTAGTGTGTCTAAACTAGAGCACATACTCTTAACAGTTAAGTCTGCTCGAGCTCTCCCCAGTCCTTTACATATTGCTTACTGCCAAAAAAAGACAAGTGTATTGTTTACTAGAAATGACCTTTAGCAGTAAAGTCTGTCTAGTATGTAATCTCCAGGAGCAATGCTTTGAATTTAGCTCGATTTTAAGATTTTTCCATACGAGATCAGATCATACAACCACTTGCGCTCATACAGTCAACACGAACTCATTTTGTTTTGAAGTCACTTGGCACCAGCTGAGCCTACGTACGTCCTGCCAGTCATGAGCTAATCTCCAGGAAAGCCCTTTGTATGTCGGAAGAAACTGAAACAGAGCGGTGCCCCAGATTTTTTAAGCAGCCCATTGAACATATGCTTTCAATAAACAAATTTATTTCCAAAGAGCTGGTTCACAGGCCTGTTTACCCTTATCATTCACACGCGCCTCCCAAACACCCGTCAGCGAGCACACGTTCCTTTCAACTTCAGGACTCTGGGCTCTTGCAAAGCGCTCCAGACCACTGCATCCTGCGAGGCGCGTCCGCAGCTGGGGCCCAGCGCTGGGGGAGGGCGCAGTGGAAACTACTCTTCGGATGACGGCGCCGTTGAAAGCGTTTCCCAACCTTTCCACTGGTGCAACCACGCTCACTTCCCATCCCCCGGCCGCTTCTCGCTGTTGTTATCGACGCAGCTGTCAGCTGGGCTTCAGGAAACCTCTTTTGTACCACGGTCGATCCGGCGCTTTGGGCTCCTGGGGCGCGCGTCACCCCCGGGTCGCCCCTCGAAACGGCATCCCGGAGCCCGACGCGCTCCTCGGGTGGGCGAGTGGCCTTCGAAAGGGCACGCGCGGCGGGAAGAAAGGGACGCGGCGGGGCCGGGCACCGGCGTTCCGGGCGCCTCTGCAGTCTGGCCGCCGCCGTCTCCCCGGGACGAGCCGGAGCCGCAATGCCCCGCCGGCCGCGGCTCCTCCGCCGCCCGGGACCCCCGCGGGAGGCCGGCGGCCGCTCACGCACCGAGTCCCCGGGCGGGGCGCGCCCTCACTGCCCCCGCCCGCCCCGCCGGCTCCGGCCGCCGCTCGCCGGCTGCGCCCTCGCGGCCGCCCTCACACACTCCGCACGCACACGCTCCTCCGGGCCCCGCCATGTTCCGGGAGGCGGCGGCGGCGCGGGCGGGCGCCCCGGCGAGTCCCCCCAGCGCCCCGCGCGCGATCGCGTCGCCCCCCGCCTCGCTGACAACGCCCAGCGGCGCCGCGGCTCGTCGGGACCCTCGGGCCGGGCGGCCCCGCGCCGGGGCCCCCCAAAGGCGCGCCCCTGTCAGGCCCGGGCGTGCCCGTTCCGGCGGCGCGTGGCGGAAGCGGGCAGGCCGGGGCGCGTCCCCTACCTGGCTCTGGGGACCGGGGGACGGCGGCGGCGCAGAGCTGAGGGCTCGCTTCCCCGGCGCCGGGCACGGGCAGGGCTCGAAGCCGCGCCCCTCCTTCCTCCTCGCCCGTCGCCACGCCCCCTCACCGCTCGGACCCCAGGCGCAGTCGGCGCGGGAGGGTCTATTCCCGGAGCGGGCGCCTCGGCGCTGCCTCCGCTGTGGTTGTCGTCGCTGCCGCTGCCGCTGCCGCCGCCGCCGCCGCGAACGCCGCCGAGGCCGGGCTGGAAAACATCTCCGGTCTCCCGTCCGTCTCTCACCACAGCCTCCTCGCTCCCAGCACAGCGCCGCCCCGTGATTGGCTGCGGCGCGAGCACGTGACCCGCGGGCACGGGACGGGCGGCGTGACCAGCCCGTCCCCGCGGGCGCCCGCCCGCCCCTTCCGCCCGCCCCGCCCCGCGGCCCCGCGGCCCTTTCAGTGCGCGCTGAGGCTTTGCGAGCCGCGGGCGGAGGAGCCGGCACGTACCAAGTCGGAGCTGCTGGGGGAGCGTCTGCGGGCAGGGACCGCCCCCTTAGCTGCTCCCGTGCCCGCGCCCGACTGAGGAGGGGAAACCTGAGGGAGCGCCGGGGCGCGGCGTCGGGCCCGCAGGCGGTACCGGCCCGCCGGGTTCTGCCGTTGCTCTTTGTTTTTGTTTTTTGCAACTGTGGTTCTGTTTGTGACTGGAAACTTCGGAAAATGGCGGCGGCGATGAAGAGACGCTCGTCGGAGTATCGCCGTTGTTTTTGTAGGGGCGCGCAGGAGACGGTGAGCGCTGACGGGAGGGGTGCGGTCGCGGGGAGCGCAGCGCGGAGGGGGTCCCCGGCGGGTCCCAGGGGCGGCGCCCCGGCCCGCGCGCCCACACCTAAGCCAGGTGCGGCCGGTTCGCGTCCGGGAGGGCGGCGCGGGCTCCGCGGGCGCGTGCGACCCTCTCGGCCTCTGAGAGGAACGTCCTGGCCCTCGGGGTCCCGGCGGCGGCGGGTCTCGCCGGTATTGCTCCGGTACTGCAGACGTGGGCGACGAGCTTTGCCCGCGCGGCGGCGGCTTCCTTCTGGGCGCCTCAGTTTACACCCTCGGATCTGCAGCGACGATCTCGAGCCGCCGGCGGGGTTACATAATCGCAGGGAAACCATCTTATTGACGGCCTTGTGAGGCGCCTTTATTGACAAGAAGGTTCATCCGCAACAGTCTGCTCTGAGCACCCGAGGGATTACATAATTGGAGGGAAAGCGCGTCTCCCTCGCTCAACTCAACAGCACCGGGCTGACTTCCTTGGCGCAGTTGCCGATTTGTCACTAATCACAACAGATGTGACATTTCAGATTTGACAAGACTGAATTCCAACAAGTGACGCTACAAAACAAACTTACATTAAAGGATCACGGCTTTTTTTTCTTTCATAGGTTCCTTATTTCCTCCACCTGTATGTCACTTTACTCAGCATGAGGACCAGTAGCTGAAGATGTTACATCTCATTGAGGGAGTTTCTCTCTCACACACCCCACCCAAATTTTTGACACCTTCGCGTTACTCCGCTGGTTCTCGTTTAACCGGAAGTGGGTAAAATATTTCTGATGGCGACGCCTACTGAGATAGCAGTGCCTTGCTTAAAAACTGAAATGCAGCTAATGTGGAATTTACTGGAAATAAATTAACTGTAGTTTATGGCAGTATCTACGTGCATTCACTTATCTCTTAGAATTAGTACGTGAATGGCAGTTCAGATCTCAGGCATGCAAAAAGACACATTGTGTGAAACAAAATGTATTGCAGAATTAATCAAGTTGAATGTTTTTTCATGCGGTGCATCAACATTATACTTGTCAAATTAAATTCAACCACAGCTTATTTGGAAGACCTGTATGAAACTTGTGGAAAGAACGTAATTTCACTGCTTACAAAAGTTTTGAGGGCCCTAGAGATGATTCAGAGGGTAGGATTCAGAGGCAAGGGATTCAGAGGCAGGTCCTTGCACACCACCAACACCAGGTTCACTTCCTGGCTCCCCATATGGTCCCTGCAGCCCCGCCAGGTGTATCCCTCCGCAGAAAGCCAGAAATACCTATAAAGCAGTGTGGCCCAAAACTCAAATGAAAACAAAAAGCCTCAGTTATACCCAATAGGGGACTTATACCCCTTGCCAGGAATTGAACCACGGTCTCCTGCAAGAGCAGTTCCATCTTGTGGCGCTATCTCTAAGGCCCTGAATTTTTCTTCACATGTTTAAAGAACAAGACCAGTCAGTAATTCTTATAAATATGTTCAGAGTCTGAAAAAACCCCTGAAGAAAATTATATTCATGAGCTAGTTGATTAGTGAACGGCTAAGGCTTTTTTAAATGTATAATGCCAAGTTTCTTCTTGGCTCAAGTCCTGGAACTGACAGCAAGTCTTTAAAAATGTTTTTCTTCTTTGTCTCCCTGGGCCTGGCAGGATGCTCCCCCTAAGAGGGTGAGAAAAAAGGACTATTTTGCTACCAGCATAGTAGTGAGCACCAACATTAATGACGGCATGCATGCTGTGGGCTTCAAGTGCACAGCTTGGATCCTCAGAGAAGTTTGAAATTTACCATAAAGGAAATGACTCTCCACATGTGCACTTTGTTACTAGGCTCAGCAAAGCTGTCTGACCCACAGGAATAAGTAGTATCCCATTTAAATTCTGTGAGTCTGTGGATGAGATGAAGATTCCCAAAACTTTATTCTGTAGTTACTTAGATACCCGTTACCACTTTCACAGGGATGGAGAAAGTATATATGGCAGGCAGCCTCTGTGGATTCAGTCCTTGGCACTGCATATGATCCCCAAAAAATCCCACCAGGGCGATCCCTGAGGGGCAGAGCCAGCACAGTTGAATGAAGCCCTCCCAAAAAAAAAAAAAAAAAAATCCAAGGTCAGTATGAATGAAAACGGAACTAATGACATAATAAATCTTGTTTTTTTTTCTTTTTTGGCTCACACCCAGCAATGCTCAGGGGTTACTCCTGGCTCTGCACTCAGGAATTACTACTGGCTGTGCTCGGGGACCAAGCGGGTGCCAGGGATCAAACCCAGGTCAGCCGTGTGCAAGGCAAACGCCCTTCCCGCTATGCTATCACTCCGGCCCCAATAAATCAGTTTTTTAAGACCAGAGGTCATTCACCTCAAACGTTGAACATTATCCAAAGTCGTCGAATTTATTTAAGGTTTAGTAGCAAACATTTCAAGTATGTGTGACTCAGCAGAGCTGTAGAGAACAGTGGTAAAGCAACTTATACTACAGATATGAAGCTGAGAATTCAGAGCGTGACATAGCACCTTATGAGTCCATGATTGAATAGCACTGCCATTTGTGATCACTGGTGTTGCAGAGTGCAACTGGGTATGCCTCAACCAAGGTGTCAGCACTGCAAACAACTGTGTGACCCCTGGTTATTGAAACAATAAAGAGCAAAGGGAAGGAAAATAAGAACATTTGTATGGCATGCAAACTAGAAACTATTCCACACATTTTAATTTTCTTTCCCACTTTAGTTTTTCACCCTTTAGAATCAATTACTATATTTGCTACCTTACGTCTAAATCACATTCCAAAAATCCTATTTCAGGACTGGAGAGAGTACAAAGCTTAAGGCACTTGCCTTGAATGCAGCTAACTTGATTGTGATACCGTATATGGTGTACCCTCAGCACAACCAGGAGTAATACTAAGCACCAAGCCCGCAGCATTGCCAAGTGTGGCCCAAACCTTCCCTATACCCCCAAATCCTTTTGTAGGAAGGTGATATTAGTGGAGAATAGACTGTCAGCCTTTCCACAGAATAGTAGCTCTTACTTGGTTAGATAGTACAGCAGGTAGGGTACTTGTCTTGCATGTGGCTGACCCAAGTTCAATCCCCAGCATCCCTTAGGGTAACCTGAGCAAGCCAGGCACACCCTCGAAAAATAAAACCCTCATGTCCTGTTACCTTTTTTCTACAACAGTGACCCCAGTGAGCAAGTCTGAACAAACATTACCTCTAAGTTTAGCTGTTCCAAAAAACAAAACATGATATTGAATTGTTTTAATAACTTCACAATATTTGCCATTAAACAATAAGCACAATTCCTCCCATATCCTTGTCCTCACACACACACATACACAGTGTATATGGGGCTTGCTCCTGGCTTGAATAGTACAATGGTTAAGGTGCTTGCCTTGCACACAGCCAACCTAGATTTGATCCCTGGTGCACATCAAGAGTGATCCCTGAATCAGGCATGAGTGAGCCCTTGAGCGCTGCCAGGTGTAAGAGTAGTTTAGGCACTTGCCTTGCGCACCGTTAAGTCCTGCTTAATATCCTTCACTGAATATTGTCCTCAAAGCACTGCCAGATAATTCCTCAGCACAGAGCCAGGAGTAAGCCCTGAATACCACTGGGTATAGCCCCCAAAACAAAAAAAAATTTTTATCAGCATATTCAGATACTAGTGTAAGCGTCTTTACTACTAGGTGCTTTTATTATTTCTCATTAGGGATGAGGGGTGGGCCACACCAACAAATGCCCTGCCCTATTTCTCCAGCCCCTACCAGGTGTTTTAAAAAGCAAAGCAGGAGACTATAAAAGTAGTGTTATGTTAAAAATGACTTTAAAGAAAAATAGGCAAAGAAAAATCCAAAATCCTAATAGACACTACTACATACACACACATATATAAAATGGTATAACATATGCATGTGGTTTTAAAACTTGTAGTATTACATATAAATTAGTAATTAGTACATGATTCTTTTTTCACCCAGTATCTGAAACTGCTCCACATTCTTCCAATAGGAAAAAAAAAAAAATCTTGGGGGCCTCAAGAGACAGTACGGCAGATAGGGTGGATTGCCTTGCATGTGGCTGACCTGGATTCAATCCCCAGCAGACCTATGTGGTGCCCTGAGCATCGCAGAGTGTGGTCTCCAAACCCCCTTTGGGCCAGGGAAAATGACTCGGAGGGCTGAAGCTCATGCTTTACTACGCAAGAACAAGTGCTGGCGTGGATGCGGGGAGAAAGGGACTCTCATCCACTGTTGGTGGGAATATCGACTGCTACAGCCTTTTGGGAAAACAATATGGACATTCCTCCAAAAACTAGAAATTGAGTTCCCATTTAACCGAAGCAATACACTCCTGGGAATATACCCTGGGAAGCCAAAAACAGATAGCAAAAACAGCATCTGCACATTTATGTTCATAGCAGCACTAGTCACAATAGCTAGAATCTGGAAACAACCAGAGTACCCAAGAACAGACATCAGGATTAAGAAACTGTGGTACATCTACACAACGAAATACTATGCAGCTGTCAGGAAAAACAAAGTAATGAAATTTGCCTATACAAAAAGATACACTGGATAACCTCTAAATGCATATATTGCAATCCACAATGTAGGAGAGAGGAGATAAAGAACCTGCCATAGAAGCAGGCTAGGGGAAGGGGAGGAATTGGGGTTATTGGTGGTGGGAAATGGGCACCGATGGGGGAATGGGTGCTGGAACACTATGACCGAAACCCGAACATGAACATCTTTGTAATTGTATATCTCACAGTCGCATAATATATTTTTTTTTAAAAAGTAATTTGCCTATAAATGTTTAGACATGGCGAGGACCATGCTGAGTGAAATAAGCCAGAAGGAAAAGGACAGATACAGAATGACTGCATTTATTTGCGGGATATTAAAAAAAATTGTAAGATACCAATCAAAGGTCAGGCAAAACGGATCAGGAAGTCTTGTCAGTGGGTGGAATCTACCACAAGTGTGTGAGAGTCAGAGGTTAGGTAAGACAGAGAAAGGA
The DNA here is from genome assembly GCA_021461705.1 of Cryptotis parvus. NCBI lineage: Eukaryota > Metazoa > Chordata > Mammalia > Eulipotyphla > Soricidae > Cryptotis > Cryptotis parvus. Next base: position 63,626 of record JAJIBD010032497.1, on the reverse strand, counting down.
ACAATGAGCTAAGAATTACTGAAATGGTAATACCAACCTAGAACTGAGCATTGGATGTAGGCAAAGGGATATACATGATAACCTCTAAATGTATGTATTGCAAGCCACAATGTGTAAGAAGGAAAAGATGGAAGAGAGGCAAAGTGTCTGCCATAGAAGCAGGATGGGGGTGGGGTGGGGAGAGGGGAGGGAATCAGGGAACATTGGTGGTGGGAAATGGGCACTGGTGGAGAGATGGGTGCTGTATGACTGAAACCCAAACATGAAAATCTTTGTAATTGTGTATCTCACGGTGGTATAATAAAAATAATGTAATAATTTAAAATAAAAACAAATAAAACATTCTTAATGGGGCTGAAGGGATAGCACAGCAGGTAGGGCATTTGCCTTGCACTCAGCCGACCCAGGTTAGATTCCCCACATCCCGTATACTCCCTGGAGCACTGCCAGGAGTAACCCCTGAGCATTGCTGGCTATAAGCCAAAAAGAAAAAAAAGAAGATATTCTTTAAAGTAAAGCTGTTTTTAAGTTTCAGTGGATAGTTAGGCCTGTCGTAAGTGCAAGGCCAATAAGACAGTGGTATTCGTTTAGATTCCTGCCATTAAAAATGTTAATGTTTTCAACTTGCAAAATACAGTATCCTGAGTTAAATATAATACATGAAATGGTTTATCCTGTCTTCTAAGTTATAATATGCATTGGAGTCTATTTTTGCATTACCCACTGAGTTTTGCAAATAACAGAAAACTTCCCATGTTTTCTGTTAGGTTTTGTGTATTTGCAGATAATAGTGTATATCTTTTTTTAAAAACCATAGTAATACTTCTCTTATTTGTACACTTAATATGCATGCGGTCTTATCAGATAAAAATATAGTAATAACTGTATGCTACATAGTTATATACAATATAAATATTTAAAGAAAGATAAAGGTTGGGCCGGAGCGATAGACCAGCGGGTAGGGCGTTTGCCATGCAGCCGGCCCATGACAGCCCGGTCCAATCCCTGGCATCCCATATGGTCCCCCGAGCACCGCCAGGAGTAATTCCTGAGTGCAGAGCCAGGAGAAACCCCTGAGTGTCGCTGGGTGTGACCCAAAAAGCAAAAAAAAAAAAAAAAAAAAAAACATAAAGGTTATAGAAAGAATATATTAATTTAGGTTTAGCTATAGCTAAATATGCAAAAAGAAAAAATAAGTTTAAATTTTGATAAAATTATTTCTTCACAATAGTCTACTATTTAAAACTGACCTGGAAGACTCAGCTAGCCAAGTGGTAGAGTACACTCATGACATGTCCAAGAGCATGTGTTGGATGACAGGCTTAGCTAGCTTGGGAGCTTTGCTGTTTTACCCACTCACAGCTTAATCTACTTACATGTTCTTAAACCAGGGTTCATTCTAATGAGATCTCTCTTCTATGTAAACACTGATAGAGGGTGTGGCAGTTACAGAAGGCACCTTGACTCTGAATAACTTCTGACTTATTATACATCTACTAAGACTTCTGTTTTCTAGCGATAGCCCAGCGGGTAGGGCGTTTGCCTTGCACGCGGCCAGCCTACGCTGGCCCGGGTTCGATCCCGGCATCCCATATGGTTCCCTGAGCACCGCCAGGAGTAATTCCTGAGTGCAGAGCCAGGAGTAACCCGAGCGTCGCCGGTGTGACCCAAAAAGCAAAAAGAAAAGAAAAAAAAAAGACTTCTGTTTTCTAGATTGGCCACAGCTCCTCTTTATACCCACTGCACCCAGAGTGGGACAGTTGGACTTTACCAGGAGACTGCCACCCTGGCTACGTTGAGACTCTCTTTAAGATTATAGGAAGGATCATACTAGTTTGCCCTCATGCAGTCAAGTGTGACCCTTTCAGTATATGGAGAACAAGATACTCAGAATCACCCTGGTGCAGATAGTAAGTAAGGACCTTGTGGGTACCATCTAGATTACATGAAGCCCATGAAATTAAGAGGTATTTCTTTATATCAGCCCCCTCCCTCTCTCCAGTATTTCACATAAGAGATAATCTCAAAGGGATTAGTCCTTGGCCTAATCCTTTGTTTATACCTGTAATAGGGTGTGGCACCACCCTTCTACACTGTTTAGGGTTCTTTGTTGACAGGACCCTCCCTGTCCACAGATAGAGCTTTTGTTCTATTAAAAGTCTTTTTGAAACTCATGAGTTTTCATCAGTTCCCCCGGAGGCAGAAGAGAACTTCTGTCCTGATATTTTCGGGACCCAGCGGCATCCCCCGACATGAGTTTAATCCCTGCATCACACAAGCACTGCCAGGCAGGCATTGCTAGTCCCTACTCCCCAGGAAAAGAAACACAACCTCCAGCCACGGTACATCAGTAAATGCAAAAACTTTGAGCGCCCACATGGCAGAGCCTGGCAAGCTATCCATGTAGTTTTGATATGCCAAAACCAGTAATAATAATAGACCTCATTCCCTGACCTGAAGGAATGGTTTGAGGCTCTTCATGTTCCTGCAGCTAGCAGAGGCCCTTGGGCTATACTAGCACGCAAACAGGGACAAATGGAGATGTTACTGGCACCCCCTTGATGAACAACAGGAACACAAGTGATACTCCCCAGGACCTAAGGGTGCGGTCTTTTTTTTTAAGAGGGGGTGGAACTGGTCACTGAAAATGAGTAGACTATCTAGTAATAAGCAGATAACATTATCTGCATAGTTAGCAGCAGGTAGAAGAGATTACATGGAGCTACAGATACTAGTTATCACCAAATGTACAGAGATCACAATGAGAGAATAATGTAAATTTATGTAGATTAGCGATTCACATTTTATTTCTCCAGAGACATATTTACAATTGAATATAAATTAAAGGCCTGCTTGCACACCGAAGCCAGGTCCTTTGGGTGGCTCAGTCAGAGAGGTCAGACCACCAGCTGGCTCACATGAGAAACGTCCACTCCTAAAACAACAAGCAAAAAACGAAAACCTGTAAGTGACAATTATTACCATTTATAAATGTGACAATCCTGGAGTTCCTAGCACTCCCCTGGGCACTGCCAGGTGGGGCCAAAAGAAGAAGAAAAAATTAGTCCCCTCCACCCCTAAAATCATTAAATATACTGGATTCCTTGAGGAAATGAAAGACTTGGGCAAAGTCCCCAGAAGTAGTGAAGGTAAAATTAGTTCTTTATTTATTTATTCTGTTTTGCTTTTTGGGTCACACCCAGCGATGCTCAGGGTTACTCCTGGATCTGTGCTCAGGAATCACTCCTGGCACTGCGTGGGGACCATATGGGATGCCGGGATCAAATCCAGGTCAGCTGCATACAAGGCAAATGCCCTACCCACTGGACGATCGCTTCAGCCCAAATTAGTTGTTGTTAAGTTTTGGGTTTTTTTTTTTTTGCAGTGCCAGAAATGGAATCCAGGGATGCATAAGCAAGTGCTCTATCACTGAATTCCCTTCCGGCCCTGTACTCATATTTTTGTTGCTGTTTTTTATTTCTTTGATGATTTAAAAGAAGTTTGTTTTCATTCTTGAAGGCTATAGTAATCTAGACTGCCACAGCCAAAAAGAAGCCAAGAGCAAGTCCTGATGTAGAAACCTACGAAGAGAAGCAGCTCAGAGCAGAAGAACCTGTCTTGGCCACCTCACACATACTTTCCCAAATAGTCACTCCCCTCTGCCCAGGCTGACCTTGCTTGCTGGAGGCCACCTCAGTACCGACTCCAATTTCACTCCTATTCCCTAACTTTCTTAGTCCAGGACAACTTGGTCCCACACCAGGTTTTAGTGAAAGTCTTAGTTTAATTTCTCTTTTCTCCCTCTCACTTTGTCTTTTTACAGTCTATCGTTTATCCCTCAGTCTAGTATTTTGTCTTACATTCTGTCAGTTATCCCTTAAGTTCTAGGAAGTCCAATTTTCTTGAGGGAAGCATGAAAATGACAGCACTGATCTTCTAAGCTTATGCATAGTGACAGGATGTCTACCAAAGCACAGTAGTGATTTGCATTATAGTCTTTTATTCCCATCATCAAAAAGTCATTGTGATGGCTCAAAGAGCTGGACTATATACCCTGTATGGGGAGCTCTGGGTTCCATCCCTAGTCCCCCAAAAAAAAAAAAAAAAAAAAAAAAGCATTCTACATATCACTACATATCAGAGGATAAAATAAACACTATCAAATGATTTAAACTGAACTGGAAAACAGGGTGGGGTGGGGCAGAGAGAGCGTCAACAGGCTTGAACACCTACTTTGCAATGCAAGCCCAGGCCTGAGCAGTAGCACCACCGGAAGCCAACCGCTGAGAGCTGAGCTAGAAGTGCCCTCTCTAGTCACCTTTGTTTAGTTAAAAATAAGAACTGTAGGAGAGAGCACAACAGGTAGGGCATTGCCTACCTGAGCTCCCCCATACAGGGTATATAGTCCAGCTCTTTGAGCCATCACAATGACTGCTTTTTGATGATGGGAATAAAAAGACTATAATGCCTTGCACACGGCCGACCCAGGTTCAATCCCCAGCATCCCATATGGCCCCCCTGAGCACCGCCAGGAATAATTCCCGAGTGCAGAGCCAGGAGTAACCCCTGAGCATTGCTGGATGTGACCCACAAAGCAAAAACAAAAAGCCAAACCTGTAACTGCATTGCAATTACTGCTTATCATTCCAGTCTCGCTAGCTATACATCCATGAAACTCAGAGAGACACTGGTTTTCTTGTGCTCAGAAGACACGCCAGAATGGCCAGGCCCAAACAAAGCCTTTATGCACCCTACCGATGGATGGCTGACAACTAAACTATTATTAGCATTTTGATCTTTACTTTGTAAGTACAGGTAATAAGAAGAGAATAAAAAAGTGGGTTCAGGGGCCGAGCGATAGCCCAGCGGGTAGGGCGTTTGTCGCCGGTTCGATCCCCGGCATCCCATATGGTCCCCCGAGCACCACCAGGAGTAATTCCTGAGCAAAGAGCCAGGAGTAACTCCTGGGCGCCTCCAGGTGTGACCCAAAAGCAAAAAATTAATTAATTAAAAAAATTTTAAGAAGTGGGTTCAAAAAAATAGTAATTCTAAAGTCTTTGGTTATGATTCAGATGGTGCAAGTAATTTTCAGTGACTACTTTGAAAATGCTTAACTGTGAACTTAGTTTCATTCATAAACACTGAAATGCAATTATATGATGTTACACCCTAATACCATGTAGTCCCCAAAACACTGCCAGGAGTGACCTCTGAGGTTCCCGAGGGAGTAGCTCCTGGGCAGTGCCAGGTGTGGCTCCAAACAAACAAAACCCAACCCCAACAAATCTTTATTTCACTCCTGGTGTTCTATTCCAGACTTGAGGCTTTAAATACTATTTGCAATAACCAACAAATCCCCAATTTATAATCCATTCCCTAAATTCCTAATAGGCATCCCAAATATAATAGATCCACTCATATCAGGACTGAAGTAGTACAGGAGGCCTGGCATGTGCGAGGTCCTGAGTACCACACACACACACAAAAAAAAAAACCTGTTGGTTTAAAGGCACTTAGAATAGGTTGTGAAGTTGGGGTCTGGAGCGATAGCCCAGCGGGTAGGGTGTTTGACTTGCACGCGCGGCCTGTGCCAGCCTGGGTTCGATCCCCAGCATCCCATATGGTCCCCCAAGCACCATCAGGAGTAATTCCTGAGTGCAGAGCCAGGAGAAACCCCTGAGCATTGCCGGGTGTGACCCACAAAAGCAAAAAAAAAAAAAAAAAAAAAATAGGTGGTAAAAGAAATTAGCGGGAATACAGATTTGGGGGGGGGGTCAATCTTTTTAACACTATGAACGTTAAAACTGTAACAGATTTCTGTTTGTGGCAAATATCCCTTCTCTTTAAATATTCAAGTCAGTATGGGTGACTAACTGAAAAGAGAAAAATAACGCTTTCTTTTGTAAGTTTCTCCATGCCCACAACTCCTATATGAATCTAGTGCATACAATTTCGACATTTATTTTACGTGAAAGACTCAATTAGGTAAAGCCATTACAAGTTGTCTTACAGGAATGAAAGTATACCTTGGCCCGGGTTTGGGAACTCTGCGGCCTTCAGCTCATCAATGATTTCTTCAATGTCCTTGGGTGTCAGATCCTCCTGAGGAAATTAAACTGTCATTTAAAATCACTTCAAATAGAGTCCACTTATATGCATAATTAAAAACATAAACTAAAAACCTAAACAAATTCAAGACAGAGAACAGACTGGTAAATGGCAAATGTATCATTTAAGAACTGGGTTACAGAACAGAGCTGCCCCCAAAGCAGGGGACCCTGAGACAATGACAAACAGGACACCGCTGGCTTTGGAATGCTGCATGGAAACTATCATGAACACCATTACAATCACGGTGAGTCAAAAATATAATCAAAATGCCCTGAGAACTTGATAAACGAAAGAGTGGGGCCGGAGCGAGAGCACAGCAGGTAGGGCATTATCTTGAATGCAGCCAACCCGGTTCGATCCCAGGATCCCATATGGTTCCCAAGAACCACCAGGAGTAATTCCTGAGTTCAGAGCCAGGAATAACCCCAGAGCATTGCCAGGTGTGACCCAAAAAATCAAAAAAAAAAAAAAAAAAAAAAAAAAAGAAAGAAAGAAAGAAAAGAGAAGATCAGTGATTACCAAGAGAGAGCCACAAAGTGGGAAAGCACCATGCACAACATGATTCAAGGTAACACTGTATTGTGTATCTATCTTAAAGTTGTACAAGTTTACTCTTGTAAAACTTGAATAAAGTTATTGCAAGGAAAAAAGTGATACATGTTAATGTGGTGATAATGTTACCATAGTACAAATAATAAATTATAACATACTAGCACTCAATTATGTCAATTATATTTAAATTTTGAAAAACAAAATTACTTCTGTTAAAATCTACATAAATCATTGGTGGTGGGACTGGTGTTGGAATATTGAATCTAAACAACTGTACTGTGAACAACTTTGCAAATCATAGTTTAAATAAAGTTTTTAAAAAATTTTTAAATCTACATAAATCCCCAAATTAGTTTATTTTTATTATTATTATTATTAATTTTTTTGGTCATACCCGGTGATGCTCAGGGGTTGGTTACTCCTGGCTCTGTGCTCAGGGATTATTCCTGGCGGTGCTCAGGGACCATATGGGATGCCGGGATAGAACTCGAGTTGGCTGAGTACAAGACAAACAAACGCCCTACCCACTGGACTATTGCTCCGGCCCTATTATTTACCTCTCATCTTACAAGTTAGTTAGCAATATTAGCAGTAACTGAGAAACTCCAACATATAGCCTAGGAAAGGAGAGTAACTCCTATACACAGCCTATATATAGCTAAACGCAACATGCATTACGAGCTACTGTTAAAAGGCAACAGTGATCAGAAATAGAAGAATTCTACACCTGAATTCTCATTCCACTCACTAGCTACGAATCTTAGACAAGCTACTCAGTCTCCCCAAACTTCATTTGTAAACCTATAGAGTATTTTTAAAAAAGTATATTTATAAAAGAAAAATATATATATAAATATATATATAAATATATATATTTATATATAAATATATATACACATACATATATACACATACCCATATAAAATGAAACATATAAAACAAAGCATGAAATTTTATATAGGGCTTGTAGAGAAAGTCAAGCCAAAAAGTCACTTGTGTGGAATGCAGACAGACAAGTTCAGTTCCTGGCGCTACATAAGGAAGCCTGAGCACTACATAAGGTAGCCGGAGCCCTCCCAGCAGTAAGCCCTGAATACCACCAGATGTAACCCAAAATCCAAAAAAGGAAAAACAAAAATTATATATAAAACATTGTTTTGAATAAATGAGAAAAATCTGCACAAAAAATAAACACTGAATTCATGATAGTATTGTTTCTGGGATTTAAAAAGAAAGGAAAAATAATTTGTATAGTTCACTTGTGTAGAACTTTTATAAATAGTAGCAATAAAAACAGTAAGAACCAAAATAAATGTTGCAAAATATATCTGGAATATCTTCAGTTATTTCCCATATTTAAACTAAACTATCATGCTTTCATAATTTTTTTTTGCTTTTATGATTTTTAAAACTTACCATACCTCCTAGAATTAACGCAAAAAATATGTAAAGATTTTTACTTTTTTTTTCCTTTTTGGGTCACACCCGGCGATGCTCAGGGGTTTCTCCTGGCTCTGCACTCAGGAATTACTCCTGGCGGTGCTCAGGAGACCATATGGGATGCTGGGGATCAAACCCGGCCAGCATGGGCCGGCCACTTGCAAGGCAAACGCTCTACCCGCTGGGCTATCGCCCGGCCCCAGATTTTCACTTTTTTTAAAACAAAAAATTTTTAGCACTGGGTACTGAACTCAGGTCTTACACAGATGAGGTTGCATTCTAGTATTAAATCACCCCTGATCTTCAAACTTTCCAGATATTTGTACCCCAAAAAAAAGCAACTACAGGGCAAGAAACAGAATATCTGAAATACAACCTCATGTAACTTCAACTTATGTATGAGGTGAAATACTCACATAGTAGTTGTCGCTTATTTGAACCATTGGCGCATTTACACAAGCTCCTAAACATTCCACCTCTATAAGAGTGAAAAGTTTGTCCGTGTAGTCTCCCCAACCTTTATTCCTATAAAATATAAAAATGATCACTGTAAGGACCAGGTAGGTGTATTTGAATAGCAGTATCACATGATTTAAGAAAAATTTAAAACCTGGAGCAACAGGCATAGTCCAGTGGGTAGGTCATTTGCCTTGCACGTGTTGGACCTGAGTTCGGTCCCCGACATCGCTTATGGTTCTCTGAGCACCACTCAGGAGTAATTCCTGAGTGCAGAGCCAGGAATTACCTAAGCATTGCCGGTGTGACCCAAAAACGAAAGGGAGGGACGGAGGGAGGGAGGGAGGGAGGGGGGAGGGAGGGGAGGAGGGAGGGGAGGGAGGGAAGGAGGGGAAGGAAGGAGGGAAGGAGGGAAGGGAAGGAGGGGAGGAGGGGGGGGAGGGAGGGGGGGAGGGAGGGAGGGAGGGAGGGAGGGAGGGAGGAGGAGGGAGGGAGGGAGGGAGGGAGGGAGGGAGGGAGGAAGGAGGAAGGAAGGAAGGAAGGAAGGAAGGAAGGAAGGAAGGAAGGAAGAGGAAGGAAGGAAGGAAGGAAGGAAGGAAGGAAGGAAGGAAGGAAGGAAATTTAAAACCTAACACACATTACAGAGGTAAACAAAAATTTCAGCTTTGGAGACAGTGATAGCACAGCGGTAGGGTGTTTGCCTTGCACACGGCCGACCCGGAGTTCAATCCCCAGCATCCTATATGGTCCCCTGAGCACCGCCATGAGTAATTCCTGAGCAAAGAGCCAGGAGTAACCTCTGTGCATTGCCGGGTGTAACACCCCCAAAAAAAAAAATAATTTCAGCTTTCAGGACCGGAGCAATAGCACAGAGCAGTGGGTAGGGCGTTTGCCTTGCACACGGCCAACCCAGGTTCAAACCCAGCATTCCGTATCGCCCCCGAGCACCACCAGGAGCAATTCCTGAGTGCAGAGCCAGGAGGAACCCCTGAACATTGCCAGGTGTGACCCAAAAAAGAAAAAAAAAACCAGCTTTGAATTTCCTAAATTGAAACATTTATAATCACATTAGAATATTTAAATATTTAATCCCTTAAAAAAAATCAAATGTTAGAATACTTCATCCATTTCCAATGTTCATTATGTAACATCAGTTCATTATGGAAAATGACACTATTTTCATATTGATACCAATAATTAAACCTAGTAAAATCAGACTGGCCAAGATTTTCTAATACAATGATTAAGAACAACGAAAACTCAATTCTGAGGCTGAGAACTAAGGAATAGAAAAAAAGTAAAGATAGGCAAAGAATGTAAGACAGAGATTTCCTAGAGAGGTAAAGGGCCAGTACAATAGCAAAGCTAAAAAATTAGGTAGAATTAGGTCTAATCTAGAGATAGCTCTACCTTTCCCGAAAGTGAGAAAGGCAATGTGTCCGTACCAAGTTTCTGCTGGATGGCCTCCAGGATGCTGTCGGAGTTGCGCAGCATACAAGGTGTAGTGGTGCACACCTGAATGTGATACTTCCCCACTGGTTTTCGGTTATACATCGTATAAAAAGTTGCTACTTCATACACTCGCATTGGAGGTACTTGTAAAACTTCTGCAACCTAAAATATTAGGAAAACTTTTAATGGATCCCAATATTTATTAATTGAGCTTTAAGTAGACAATTAAAAGCACAATTTCTATATCTCACGGTGGTATAATAAAATATTTAATTAAAAAAAAGCACAATTTCAACAGTGTTTCAATTTGGTGAAACAAAGTAATTTCCCTACAAGAAAATATACCTGTTTTTCTAAGGCCTTTCATTTTGCAGCTATCTTTTTAACTTATTTTTTATTTCTTTTTTTTTTTTTTTTTTTTTTGCTTTTGGGTGTTCATGTTTGGGTTTACAATGTTCCAGCACCCATCCCTCCACCAGTGCCCATTTCCCACCACCAATGTCCCCGATTCCCTCCTCCCCCCCTAGCCTGCCTCCGTGGCAGGTTCTCCATCTCTTTTCTCTTTCTCTTTCTCTCTTCCTTCTCTTACATATTGTAGAAATTGTAATACATATACTTAGAGGTTATCATGTGTATCTTTTTGCCTGTATTAAGTGCTAGGTTCTATGTGGTAATAGCACTTTCAACAATTATTGGCACACTATTCCCTTCTGTCTTACCTAACCTTTGCTCCCACACATTTGTGGTAATTTCCACCTTTGACAAGACCTCCTGATCCACGTTTCGCCTGACCTTGGATATTGGTATCATAATAAATATATATATATACATATATATATATATATACACACATATATATTTATGTCACACAAATAAATAATTTTGCAGCTTTCTTATACTGAAAGCACACAGATGATCACAGGCCTTCTTTCTCCACCTTCTATAACATTCTTTTTTTCTGTAATAAGGATAGGTTTTCTCTACTCTCTCTGGAGACATACCCCTTTTCTCTGAAGCTTTAAGTATTTCAAAATTAATAATTTCTGGTTTGATCACTTCAACTCTTCATATTTTGTGTTTTAAAATTTCAAAATGGGTGGGGGGGCCAGAGTGATAACACAACAGATAGGGCATTTGCATTCCACACAGTTGACCGGGTTTAATCCCCAGCATCCTATAGGGTTCCCCGAGCAGCAGGAGCAGCTCAGGAGTAACTTCTGAGCGTAGATCCAGGAGTAATCACTAGGTATGACCCAAAAAGAAAAAGAAAGGTAAAAATGTGCCAAAACCCAATAAATTATGGTTTTTTTTCACTTGCACTATCTTGCAGAATAATAAGCAAAGGGTTGGTAACATACATGCTTCACACGCAGACACCCATGGCCAGTACCTGTTACCACGTGGTTGGTTACCCAAGCATCACCAGAAGTGATTCCAAGCACTACCAGTGTTCTTGTAGGTGTGATCCAAAAAACAAAACCGATGAATGTGAGCAAATATTATGGCAACAGAAAATGGGTGAGAAACAAAGTTCTCAGTTATTTTACTGCATACTTGGAAGTACTGCACCCCCACACGCACACCCAGCTCTTGAGAAAAATCCCAAACACAATTTCCATTTCCTGTTGCAATATTTCTTACAAAGGCTAGATTATTTAAATACTTTCCAACTTCAAATCAAGGACAGAAAATACTTGTTTTAACATACAGGGGGGATCAAATATGCCTTTTAAGAAACAATACTTTTTAGCTGATTGGTAGGAATGCTTTGTATATGATTACAAACCTGGCTGCAACTTTTCCAGGTGATTATTTTTCAGTAAAATGTTAAGACCTTATGAGGCTGGAGACAGTGTAGTGGGTAGGGCATTTGCCTTGCATGCAGCCAACCCCAGTACCACTGAATCTGGGGAGTTTTTTTCAAAATACATTTGCTAGAGCCTTATTACTAGAATGACTGGTCAAAGTTAGAGGCCCTGAAGGGTGATTTTAAAATGGAGAGATGGGTATGGGCCAGAGACAGTACAGTGGACGGGGCGCTTGTCTTGCACACAGATGACCTGGGCTTTGATGTCCAGCCTCACATATGGTTCCCTGAGCAGAACCGGAAGCAGAACCTAGGCATGGCAGGGTGTGGACCCCCCCGCAAAATAAAGGGGGAAAATACTTTCAAGGGCTACTACTGTACCCTTGTTAAAGAAAAAATTAAGGACCTACTGCGTGAGCTTCTGGATTTGGTTATACTTCTTGAAATTCAGAATACTCAGAGAAAAAATTGAGAAAAGGGTTATTCATGTAAGTTTTAGCAATACACTAATTTGATTGACACCCGTATCATTTCTGTCGGTTACTGATTTCAAAGGGTCACCAAAAGCCTTCTCTTTTGGTTCTCTGCACTATTAAGGCAACCAACAAAAACACAAATATAATTTGAGGAAGCACATAAAATTCCAGGGTTTGAGGGCTTCACACTTCTAGTCCTAACATGTTAGCACGAGAGGAACTCCCGAGCACGGCAGTGGCGCGAGCACCTTGTTCATGGCGGAGATGGGCAGCCAGCCATTCTGTCTCTGCGCCAGATCCAGCACCGGAAGCAAGGCTGCGGCTTTGTGTCCCTCAGGGTAGTTTTTCACGATTGCTTCTATTCTCTACATCAATGAAAAATAAGTTTTTAGACATCCAAAAGGCACTAAGTATCTTCTAAGTGAACTATAATTATCTTATAAATTGTAAATTATCTCATAAATTAATCATACCTTATAGTTTTCCGTGTGAAATCAAATGGAGTATCTGGATTATTCTCAGGAGTATCTCTGTGCTATATGAAAGGAAAAGTTTTCTAAAATTAGAAAAATTCCCTTGAAAGTGTTAGCAGCTTTGCATAATATCCTATCACGAATGATTAAGCTTTAATTTCAGCATGACATCTAGCAATCAAATTAACCTGAATGATGATGTCATTTCACGAGTATGTTTACTAAGATCGTATTAGCAGCTTTCAAAATTTAGAAAAAAATTATTTAAAAAAATATATCACTCGGGGCCAGAGTGATAGCCCAGTGGGTAGGGTGTTTGCCTTGCTGCCGGCCCATGCCGCCCAAGTTCGATCCCGGCATCCCATATGGTCCCCGAGCACCACCAGGAGTGATTCCTGAGTGCAGAACCAGGAGTAACCCCTGAGCATCTCCAGGTGTGACCCAAAAAGCAAAATAAAATAAATAAATAAATAAAAATTTAAAAAAATCACCCATTAAGTTAGATTTAAGACCAAAAAGGGAATAAAGTGCTATATTGCCTGACTAGGAAATAAATCATCCAATGTAATTACCAAAACATTATCAAATATTCGAAACCTTATAAAGGAAAAGACAATTTTGACTAGGCGCATATGTATCATTTAAAAAGAAGTTTAATAATAGGACCACCTCTTTCACATGTAACAGAAATTAACCAGCAGCTCATTCTCTGTAATAGAATCTAGTCAAAAGAAAATTTCATTTTCTCTCCACGAAAAAGTAGGCGCTTAAAAAAAAGACAAAAATAGCATATATCAACAGGAAATTAAATGAGTCATGTTGAGATCAACATGCATTAATGTTTTGTACGTGTGGTGAACCAGAACTGAATCTCTGGATAGGTTACAGTTCTGCTTTTTCAAAAAGGGGAAAGTAAATAGAAACCTTGGGCAATGATCTCAAATATGTACCAAATTTGGTAAGTTTTTAAAAATAATGACAAAAATATATAAATAAAATGAAAATTGATGACAACATACAGAAGAGATATTTGATTATCAATAGTGTAAGCCAGCCTGGAAATACCTCAGTTTAAAACAACCAAATACAAATTCAAAGTAATCACACAAATTCATTGAGTTATCTTTTTTGGTTAGTTTTGGGGGCCACACCTGGAGATGATGCTCAGGGGTTACTCTTGGCCCGCATTCATGGAATTACTCCTGACAGTTCTTAGGGGACCATTTGGGATACCAGGAAGCAAACCTGGGTCATTGGCATTTAAGTCAAATCCCTACCTGATACTATCTTTCCAGGCCCACATTCAATTATCTTTAAATAAAGGGCCAGAGCACATCTGCCTCGCACGCAGTCAACCTGGGTTCGATCCCTGACATCCTATACGGTCCTCTGAATACTGCCAGAGATAATTCCTGAGTAATTATCTCAGAGTCAAGAGTAATTTTAGCTGGTCACCACTGGGTGTGACCCAAAAGGGAAAAAAAACCTAAATTAATAGTGAAAACTGTACCTTCCCACATGTACTTTCTGGGTCGGGCAAGTAAGCTAGAAGAGTGGCTGGAGCGATAGCCCAGCGGGTAGGGTGTTTGCCTTGCACGCGGCCGGCCTGTGCCGGTCCGGGTTCGATCCCGGCATCCCATATGGTCCCCGAGCACCTCCAGGAGTAATTCCTGAGTGCAGAGCCAGGAGAAACCCCTGAGCATTGCCGGGTGTGACCCAAAAAGCAAAAAAAAAAAAAAAAAAAAAAAAAGAAAAAAGTAAGCTAGAAGAGTTTATGACCGCTACCTGTAATTAAACTCTGAAAACTAAAACTATAAAGATTTAAAGATTGACTGCCAATGTATTCACTACACCACAAAAAAATCTTCTTAGTTCAGACTTATGATTATTTGGGGATTCTCCAAGTCTTATGCTCAGAAAACCTCAGTGAGTGAACATGACTGGTTTTTAAGAACCCAAAATATACCTAGAAATCAAGTTAAAACACACAGTAATCTCGCCAAGGAAGAATCTAAACTCTTGTTCCCACTGTAGCCCTGTGGTTCGGCAGGAATCATACATTTTTCAAAGACAAGACATAATTAAACATAAAGCTATATTTCAATTTCAGCAACAGTCAGCATACAGGCCAAATACAGTAGTGTTTACTATATTTTGATTAGAACAGTTACCCAAATTCCAAAGTCTTTCTTGCTTGAGAAAAAAAAAAATTACTCACCACAAATAAGGCTCCTCCAGCTCCATTCTGAAGAGCAGTCTTATGAAAATTCCTGATCTGCCTTCCCTAAAGTTTTAAGAAGGTGTAATAAGTCGCAAGTCTTAAACTTCGCATAAGGAAATACATTAAGGGGCTGGGGATGTGGCTCGGGGCCAAGTGCCTGCCACACACATATTGAGCTTGGGCTGAGTAAATACTTTAGCACCACCAAAAATAACCCCAAACTCGGAAATCAGGGAAATCGGGTTTAAAGTAAAAGGCTCCAAGACATATGTCCTACTACCCTCTACACTGACGTACTTCAGGCGAGGCTTGGGAAATGATACAGAGCTAAAGTCACATATGCATCAGAGTCACCAGCTACCCTGTAGCATGTGTCCATTTCTCCGACACACTGCCCACACGCACTGAGCATGGATAGTTAGTAAGTTACTGCTTTCGCTTTTGTCTGAGCCAGCTGCATACCAGCTCTCCTTTAATGCAGTCCTTCACAAACATGTTTTCATTCTGCACAAATGAGTCATAATATACTCTTATGCAAATGAGTCAATTATATCACCTTTTTAACTCTTGACTAAATTAGTTCACAAAGTCTAGCCATAAAGGAAACTGTATGCCACAACGTTATAATAGTTTTTTGGTTTTTTTTTTTTTTGCTTTTTGGGTCACACCCAGCAATGCTCAGAGGTTCCTCCGGGCTCGGCACTCAGGAATTACGCCTGGCAGTGCCCAGAAGACCATGTGGGATGCCGGGGATAGAATCCGGTCGGCCACATGCAAGACAAACACCCCAGCTATGCTATCGCTCCAGCCGCAGTGTTATAATAGTCTTTATGCATTTTGGGGCTTGAAGAACATAATTTTTTTGAAAAGGACACCACGTATCAAGGAGAGTTCCCGTTTCTGGACTCTCTTCAGCATCATCACCCAAATTATTTCACCATCAATTTGTGAATTTAATACGAAGTTTTAGCTAATGTCCCTGATTTCCCTGTCCAGAGATCATTAAGTATAGTAAGGCCATAATCCCCAACTATATTATCAAAGCAATCTGGGCATGAAACTCTGAAAATTGACCTTAAAACAAAATTTAGCATCATTCTGCACCCTCACTTTAATTCAGGAAAACACATTTTAGTCAAAACCATTTTTTATTGAGGATCAGTAAGGTATACTCTGAGACAGTGCAGACTTCATGACAAAGGAAGGATTTGTTTGAGATTAAGGAAAGAATTTTCTTAACCTCTGAACTCATAACAGCTTCTTTCTTTCTTTGGTGGCTGGGGAGCTCACCCAGAGCTCACTTCTGGCTCTGCACTCAGGGATCACTGCCGACAGGGTCAGGGGACATATGGGAGACCAGAGACTGCACCCTAAGGCCAGGGCCCTACCCACTAGACTAGCTCCAGCTCCCGAGTCCTAACACTTTCTGTTTACTGCTTTTCAGATACTTGCCAGGGCAGATTCTGCTCATAACTGGTGTTGTTCTAAGTTTTTCTGTTAAGAGTCATACTTGTGAGAGTTCATTTATTCTAACCTCAACTTCATGCTGATCACTCTTATAGCTTCTATTTTGTGACTAAAGTGAACTAAATAGACTGAAGAGACTCAGTAAGAAAAATGAGTAAACGTGAACAAAAGTTTCAAGGAACTATAAACCTACTAATTAAAATATACAATTCAGGGCCAGAGCAACAGTACGGGGGATGGCATTTGCCCTTGCATGGGGCCAACCAGGGTCTGAGCCCCAGAATCCCACATGGTCCCCCAAGCACCACCAGGAGTAATTCCTGAGTGCAGA
This sequence comes from Cryptotis parvus, assembly GCA_021461705.1. NCBI lineage: Eukaryota > Metazoa > Chordata > Mammalia > Eulipotyphla > Soricidae > Cryptotis > Cryptotis parvus. Next base: position 46,840 of record JAJIBD010032497.1, on the reverse strand, counting down.
GCCAGGATTAACCCCTGAGCACTGCTGGGTGTGACTCAAAAAAAGCAATCAATAAAATAGAATATGCAATTTAAAATAAGGTGGGGCCAGAGCAATGGTACGGTGGGTAGGGCGATTGCCTTGCTCATGGCCAACCTGGGTTTGCTCCCCGGCATCCTGTCTTCCAGGAACCAGTTAATCCTGAGTGCAGAACCAGGAGTAACCAACCACTGAGCATCACCGCCTGCCGATGACCTACCCTGCGTGTGACCCAAAATGTCAAATAAGCAAATAAAATAAGTTATCAATTTCTGCTATCAAATTAGCAAAATAAATTTAAACATATAAACAAACGTTACACATGCTCATTTCTGTTGATGTGGAGAGATGAATATACTTAAATGTTATAATCAGCATTTTTTTGTTTTGCTTTTTTTTTTCTTTTTCGATCACACCCATAAATGCCCAGGGGTTACTCCTGGCTCTGCACTCAGGAATTGCGCCTGGAAGTGCTTGAGGGACCATATGGGATGCCGGGATCGAAACCGGGTCGGCCGCATGCAAGGCAACGCCCCACCTGCTGTGCTATCACTCCAGCTCCAATAATCAGCATTTTAATAAACTAAACTGGCATGGTGTACAAGAATACACTAAAGTCTCAGACTATGCCACAGAGGCAGGCTGGGGTCAGGGGCGGGGGGCTGCAAGAGGGAAACTGGGGATACTGGTGGTGGGAAATGCACACTGGTGAAATGGTGTTAGAATACTGTATGACTGAAATCCAGTCATGAACAACTTTGTTTTGGTGTATCTTATGGTGACTGGTGATTTAATTAAAAAAGTTAATTTAAAAGTCTCCAGGCCAGGTAGTAGCTCTCTCACACACACACACACACACACACACACACACACACACACACACACACACACACACACACACACACACACACACACACACACACACACACACACACACACACACCCCCCACCACCCCCACCACCCCCCCCACACACACACACACACACCAGGAGTAACCCTGGGCACCATGCCAGGAGTAGTTCCTGGGATATACCAGTTTGGTCCAAACTCCCATTTCCTTTTATCTTTATTTTTTTTCAAACTTCTGTTGTTATTATTACCATGTCTGGAGGGCTGGCGGGGATTTATACTTCCTGCAATCCTGGGAGTCCTGGCTAACTGGTTTTTAGCTCATCCTTCCTCGAGCCAAATCATCCTAAATGTCAGACAAATTTTAAAATATTGTCCTTCTAAAGAAGGCCTTGAGTGTGGAAAGCAATCAATACCTAACATCAAGAGAAATTCCCTCCCTTCTAAAAACCATTTTGCACATTCTTACATCTTGACACTTAGATGCACCACTAATACCTAATACTCTATAAATATAGTCTGTGCAAAAACAGCTCAGCAAATGGCTAAAGACTCCCTTCAGGGCAGGGAGGAGGGACCAAAGGGCTGGAACGTAACACTGCACACAGGCGTCGCGGCTTCCATTCCCAGCACCCCATGGTCTCTGGAGCACTGCCTAAGTGAGAGCTGCCAGCGTCACCAGGGACGGCCCCAAAAGAAAACAGAACATGGGGCCAGAATGATAGTCCAGCGGTAGGGCATTTGCCTTGCACGTGGCCGCCCAGGCCGAACCGGGTTCGATTCCCGGCATCCCATATGGTCCCCCTAGCACCGCCAGGAGTAATTCCTGAGTGCACAGCCAGTAGAAACCTCTGAGCATTGCCGGGTGTGACCCAAAAAAAAAAAAAAAAAACAGAACAACCTAGCTCCTCGTCTCTTCATTTGTGAAACTGGAACAGCGCATGCATTCAAAGGGGCGGTTAGGATAAAGAGATCTACATATAAAGTGTCTCCTATGCTGCCTGACACCAGTATTTCTATTTTTATTGCCATTTTATATCATTGACTTTTTATTTAGCAAAGAAAATTATCATGACGTTCTATACATTACTTAATTCTTATAACTTTCATGCAAACTAGGTACTATTCCGAGATAGCAGAGATTTCATTAAGTTCTCATCACTATTTAATGGCAGAACAACTCATATTAGGACTAATGATTACAAAATTTTATTATTAACACCAAACTGACCTATTTAATGACAGCAAAGCTCTAGTAGAACAAAGCAGGTCTAGGAAACCAGCAAAGAATTCAAGGAAACTAGGCACACATACACACACACACACACACACACACAAAATGGATCAATGAAATAAAGACTCCCTTCCCTGGCCCAAGCCATTCCCATTTAGAAGTTGAAGGATGCATGTGCTTCTGCAAAATAAACCTTAGAAGGGCTGGTGCAGGGCTTAAGGCTCTTGCCTTGCACACAGACAGACAACCCAGCTCCATCCCTCACCACACGTGATTCCCCTGAGCACCACCAGAATTAATCTCTGAGCACTGACAGATGCAGCATGGGCACACACACACACACACACACACACACACACACACACACACACACACACACACACACACACACACACCAAAACAAAACATACATACACTGTGAATATCACTGTTCTTCGTAAGTGACTTAATTTCAGTTTCTAACATCAACTTCCAGAGTACAAGGCTCAAGGTCTGGGGTGACAGACAGGACAGTGAGTCACGTGCTTGCCTTGCATGTGGCCACCTAGGTTTGATCCTCAGCATCTCATATGGTCCCGAGAATCACCAAAACAAATTCCTGAGTGCAAAGTCAGGAGTAGCCCTGAGATTCGGGGGTGTGCTCCCAACCCCCTCAGAAAGAAGCGGCAAGCAAAATACTTAACCAGTGAATTTTGTCCTCAAAATTTAGCATTTTATCAACTTAAAGCTACCTTTTTCTTAATCTCTTAAGAACTTCACCTATATCATATTCATTAAAATATCTATGCCAGGCATTTAGAATACCATATTAAAGCTTGAATTAACAGCATTACAGCTATTAGTGACCCATTTGGATGCAGTTTCACCTTGGAATAATGAGGTAATTAGAAACAGGCCAAAGAAGATGAAGCAGAAGGACAGATCAGAGCATTTGCCTTGCACTCAACTGACCCAGGTTTGATCCCCAGCACTGCCAGGAATAATTCCTGAGTGCAGAACCAGGAGTAACCCCTGAACATCACTCAGTGTACCCCCAAAAAAAGGGAAAGAAATGGGACGAAAAAGAAAACCTTCAGCCAGGTCAAACCAAGTGGAAAAGCAGTTTCCCCTATCGACCCAAGGCTAGTGATGTCGGCTGCTCTGGGCCACTACGCTGATCTCGGCGGAAGCGTCTCCAGGGACATACCTGGTCTCTGCAGAGAGCCCTTCAGCAGAAGGGAACCGTCCTCAAATGAGGAGCAGCTAACACCTCAGCCAGCACCGGGGTCTCTGCAGAGTGGCGGCCCATCTCAGCGGCACCAGGGGTCTCTGCAGAGTGGTGGTTCATCTCAGCCAACACCCAGGGCGGCGGCCCATCTCAGCCGGCACCGGGGTCTCTGCAGAGGGACTGTCCATCTCAGCTGGCACCCAGGGGACTCTGCAGAAGGGCAGTCCCCTCTTTTCAAGCCTTTGCCTACTTTTCATACCAGGAAAGGGTTCAAGAAACTGCTGGGAGTAGTTGGTCAGCTCTCCGTGACTGCCTGTCTCTATCAGGACTAAGCCCTGGCACAACACCGAAGAAAACAAAACAAAAAACTGCACTAAATTTAAAACCTCAAAACTAAAGGGGGCGGGGGTAGAGGGATGGGACGGGCTGACTAGAGCTAAAAACTACAGAGCCAGCAAGAAAGGTCCTGAGTACGCCACACTGGACGTCTGTCACCTTGGACTGTCCTCTGTGGTACAGGCTAGTGCTGAGGCCCCCCAAACTTATTTGGCTGATGTCCCTTTTCCAGAAAAGCAATTATTCAGAGCCACCATTGAAATTCACCTTTTTTCAAGCAAAGAAAAAACACCCCCACCCAAATTAAACCAGAGAGTAACAGCCACCCGTTCCTCCACTGTTGCAGTTCACTGCTGCCCAGCTCTGCATCTGGTCTGGAGTCTCCTCCTGCAGGTCACGTTGTAGATAGGAGGAGGACAGTTTGAACATGGCAGCTCATCTGACCATGTATTCTGTACTGGCTAGTATAAATATTCTCTCATGCTGCCACAATCATCGTGGGACTAGCTAGATCTTTCAGGTGTATTTGCCTGGCCACATTGGATCTCTCAGACATGGGGGCAGAGCTGCTACCAGTTCTCCCTGTGCCCAGATGGCAGGTCTAGCCCTGGCCACCACCCCAGCAGAGCCTCGCAACAAGCCAGATGACCCCCACTCCATGAGGGCCGCCATTTTCCACATCCGGACTCCACCCAGCAGAACTGCACCCAGCAGAAGACCTGATCACAGCCCGGCTTGCAGGGCCACGCGGTTCATCAAATGCTGGAGATCAGAGGTGACTACAAGATTATGCCACCCGCACAGCAGAGCCTGGCAAGCTACCTATATCATATTTGATATGCCAAATACCAGTAACAATTATAGACCTCATTCCCATGACCTGATGGAATGGTTTGAGGCTCTTTATGTTCCTGGAGCAAAGCAGATGCCCTTGGGCTCTACTAGCATGAGACAGGTCATATGGAGATGTTACTGGTGCCCGCTCGAGCAAATCGATGATGAATGGGAAGACAGTGATACAATGGATCTCTAAGTAATTAGACCAGAGAGAAACGCTATTTGTCTCCATGCAAGCAAGGATGGCTCTCTGATAACTCAAAGCTAATATATAGAACAACCATGAAGTAAAAGATGAGACTCTTGTGACGGCTTGGAGAAATATTTAACTGGCTATGGAATATTCTTTGGTACAGATGCATGCCTTTGTTCTCTGAGATACAGTTCATCTCGGAAGCCCCTCCTCCACTCTACCCTGCAGGGGCACTTCCAAGGCAGATCTAATGTCTCAAAAGAGCTAGGTGAGTTCCTTTGAGAAATTACCTGGGGAGATTTGACCCAAACTGCTCTCAGTTGGAGTGGGCTGTCTGTGCTGCAGGGATATCAAAGTAGCTTGCTTCCTTTCTCGCTCTTTTTGCTCCCTCTCTTTCTGCTAGCACTCCCCTGCTTGCCTCTTCGCTGTCTCCTCTCTGCAGGGCCTTAACACGTGGTGGCCACCATCTTGGCCTACGTGGCCACGGCCCAGCCAGGAACCCTAAGTTCGGAGTTTTCCTATTGCTGATTTGTATGCCAGAACCTGTGTTAAGTAAAGCATTTTGAAACTTCTCTGGATTCTCGCATCTTTTTCCTTGTGCGCCGCTGATCCCCTGGGACAGAAGGGGATCCCTGACCCTACTCCTGGATTGGGGGGCGGCCCAACATTTCCCCCTCACTCCACTATTCCAACACCCCACAGGGCAAGCACGGCAGGTAGTGTTTGAAAAGACAAAAGACAGTGAAAACTCATTGAATTTAGTTTCCCATGAGATTCTGAGACGTCTATACTGCGCTGAATTCCCTTAACGCCTGACTTCTCTCAACAGCCCCATACAGGAGAGTTCTGTCTTGTGTGGGTTTTGTTCCTGTGCATGGGCAACACCCAGAGTGCTCAGAAGACAGCGCAATGCTGGGGTTTGACTCATCAAGGTAAACGCCTTAATCCCAGTACTATCTCACAGGACCCCATTTTTTAAAAATAAATAAACAACAGACTCTGGTATCTGAAGAGTTCATAGTGGCCGTCCATTCTCTCTCTTTCTCCAGGGTTTCAGATGGAAGCGCTAAAGCGGATAAGCAGCGGGATGTGGCATTTCCTCTGAATCCAAGTAACTGACTGCAAAGTCTTTTTACTTTGACTCCTCAAAATTCTATGGTTAGTGATTATTTCCACTTTATATTTAAAGAAACTGGGCTAATAAACCCTAAATGCCTCAAGCCAGGCCAGGCAAAAATGAGAGGGATTCCTTCTGTCTAGAATTTTCTTGGATCTCCCTGGCACAGCTGTGGGGCCTCAGAGCCAGCTAGTGGTGCTCAGGGGACCATGGCGGGGATCAGACTTGGGTCTCCGCATGCCAGGCACACGCTCCAACCCTTTGGGCAACTTCCCAAGCCCCCCAAATTCTGATCCCAGGACTTTTAAATTCAAGCTCTCAGCTTTCTATGGGCTTTTTCTTTTTATCCTAATCTCCTCTTGGTAATTTGCTCTTTATTCCCCTTTCTGAACAACCCCATACTCAGGCAGCCCAACTTGTCTGTGTTATTTGGGGCATTGTGTGTGTGTGTGAGAGAGAGAGACAGAGAGAGAGAGAGAATGGGGAGAGCTTTATGTTCTGCTCAGGCCTTAGGAAATATCATAAAATTCACACTGATAATTCCCTTGAACAACCTACATGGTGTGTGTGTGTGTGTGTGTGTGTGTGTCTGTCTGTCGGTCTTTCCGTCTGTCCATCTGTCTCCCAAGCATTGCTCAGAAGGCCATATGGGACCCTGGATATCAAACCCTGGTTGGCCATGTGCAAGAAAAATGCCATACGCGCTGCAGCGTCACTCCAGCCCCGCATGGTAAATCCTGAATGCTTTCTGAATAAAACAAATTTCCTACAACTGATTTATAACCTGCTTTCTGACCTGACTCAAAAGGTGGCGTCAAATTTCCCTAATGGAAAACCAGATGGATGAGTTCAATGAGCCTGTAATTACTCAACAAACTGACTGGTCTGGTGCTCAAAGAAAAGGGGCGACGGACTACTTATAACTGAAACTAGAGGCTGCATTCACACCTCGAATGTGAAGAGCTAAATCTGTAGTGTTGTCACTGCAAGTGAAAAACTCATAGAGCAAACTCGGAAGTGTTTCCTCTTTTCCGTCTGCAGTTTGGCTGTGGAAGGCAGAATACGGGTCTTTATCCTGGGGAGCTGCATTTTAGCATACCCGGAGAGCATTCTATTAACATCAGGATGCCAGGGCAGACCTAAGGTAATCCAAGGTCCTTGAAACTGTGGAAGAGGCCGCCACACGGAGAGGGATGTGTGACGTACGCTGTCAGCAGAGATGTGGGGGCACCTGACCTCCACTTGCTGCTTCTAAACCTGGAAGACCAGGTCAACAAACAGGGCAGCTTCGAGAAGCTCAGAGTCAGAGAAAGATTCCAGTGAAATCCAACTCAGGGACTTAACAAGTGTGCCGTGGTACGTCACGGAGTTTGCTGTAATCTGCTACACCAACATAAAGTTAATCTAAGTTTGTGCTCCCCACACTTCTTCCTTGGGAGAAAACCCCTTGGGAGTCCTTGAGTCAAAAAGGAAAAAAGTGTGAGACAAAGCAAAAGCAGATTTCAGAGTCTAAAGCAGTGGGAAACATTTCACTCTACAGAACTTGGAAAGAGGAGACCACGTTCCTACCGCTAGGCCTGCTGGGAAGTCGTCAGGTCCAACCACCAGGTAACTCCTATAAACTCTGAACTATCTTTATAAAAACAAACAGCTCTCTGAAGGCACCAGAGCAACTGAAGCAGGCAGGTTGAGGAGCCTGTAGTCAGAACTGAACTGCTGCCAATAGGGAATTAGACGGCAGTTTAAGTTCAACTTAATTAACTACCTGAAAAAACAACTGTCTTTGAAAGGCTTAACAAAACCCAAAGCCTCTACAACACACGGATCACAACGTCCAGTAAACAATACAAAATAATTCAATGTTCAAAAAAAGACAACAACCCATTTTTAAGAAAAAACAATGGATATTTTCAAACAAAATGTTTAAGGACATATCAATGAATGAAAAACTGGAAACAAACCTAAAAAATCCAAATGAAAACGCCAAATGAAAATTGAAACTGAACACACAATCCTCAAATGTAGTCTAAACCCTTTTAAAGCCTAGTACACTAAATAACAATGTGGTGAGGCAATAATGAGTTGGAAATGAGGATAGAAGTAGAGTAATAACTAAGGAATAAGCCTAATTTAAATCTGCACAAATTATAATATTGGGGCCACTCTTAATAAAATTCAATGAGACATTTCTGCACTTTACAAGGCAAAAACAAGGCACAGAGATCAAGAAATGGCCTGAAACCACATTTCTAGCTCTTCCAGGCACTACTAGAATGGGATCAAGTTCTGGATATTTTTAAGCAATGGTGAGCTAAAAAACCTATGGCGGACAAAACTGGCAGTTAGCTAAAAGAGCAGACATTAGAATGAAATAATCATTTTGGGAAAACATAGATGGGTTCTTTTTAAGGTTTCTTTGAAGAAAGGACTTTTAGTGGGATCTATCATTAGCCCTTTCCTGACTTTGAAGACAGCCTTAACCTCTGTTCCCCTATTCACGCTGGACACCTTTTCCTAGCTGTTTTTTTTTTTTTTTTTTTTGCCTTGATATATTCTGGGCGCTGGGTGACAGAGAACCACCTTGCCACAGAACAGCAAGCATTAAAAATGAGCCAAGGGAGGGCGTTTGCCTTGCACAGGGCCGGCCTGTGCCGGCCTGAGTTCAATCCCCAGCATCTCATATGGTCCCCCGAGCACCGCCAGTAGTAATTCCTGAGTGCAGAGCCAGGAGAAATCCCTGAACATTTGCTGGTGTGACCCAAAAAGCAAAAAATAAAAACAAAATAAAAATGAGCCGAAGAGCGAGTTCAAGGAAGCCAGGCCTTGTGGCAGGGCCCACTCCGAGAGCAACTGGCCCTCCCCCAGCACCATGAAGAAAGAGCCTGAAATAAAACAAATCAATTTAAAATGTTTATTAGACTGGCGGGACAGAACAACCCATAGGGCGCTTGCCTTGAATGAGGCCACCTGGGTGGACCCCGATACTCAGGTCACTCTCCAGAGTGAGTGATCCTTGAGCACAGAACCAGGAGGAAGCCTGAGCACTGCCAGGCGTGCCCGCCACTCGACCCCAAATATCTACTAATACAGGAGTCAAATATATCAGGGAAAACACAGGCTACAGTGCAAGTTTTTATTACAAAATTTGCAAGGTAAACATACATTAAAATGTTTACATTTTGGTAATGTCCAGGTTGTTGAAACTCTGGCTTTTTTAAGTTTTTATTTCATTTGCTGGTTCCAATATTATGCTTTTCCTAATACACGTTGCTTGTGTATGAAAATCAACTTATTCGTCAGCCCAGTGTTTCCTGAGCACACACCAGACAACAAACGAAGGCAGGAAAAATGGCAGAAACCACCACAACACGATTAACATTTTCTCCACGACCTGGTTATTGCAGTCACCTGCTTTTCAATTTGCACGTGGCTTCACACAGAAGGAAACACAAACCTGTGCTTCCTGTCAACCCTTCCTCCGCCAAAGGCCTGACCTCTCCACCTCCGGGTCCAGACAAAGCCTTTCTAACTAGAGCACACCGGGCCCCTCTGCTCCAATGGCGGGGCCTTCGAGTACATTGGTTTGTCGCTCGCACCTTCACAGGTTCAATCTTTGGCACCTCACATGGTTCCAGACACCACGAAGGGTAAAACTCAGGGCAAAGTCAAGAGTAACCCTGAGCATCAACAGCGGTAGCCCCCCAAACAAAAGCAACCCCCACCTTACTGACCCCCTACCGTAAGATAAAACCAAATTTCCTGACCCGGCATGCACAGAGCCCAATAACTGATTTACTTATTTAATTAATAAATAAATTTATTAATTTATTTATTAAATCAGAATAAATAAATTAAATTATTTATTAAATAATTTAATCTATCGTATGCAGCTACTCCTACCTATGTTCAGGAACATTCCCGGAGGCTGGGGAGCAACACGGGTGTCCGGATAGAATAAGCTCTTCCACAAGCAAAGCAAAAGCTCTTCCCACCCGCTGTACTAGCTCTCCGGACCCCATTTTTATTTTTCAGACTAAATAATCAACTCAGGGACTGGAGCGCTAGCACAGCGGCAAGGGCGTATGCCTTGCACGCGGTGACCGAGGTTCCATCCCCAGCATCCCATATGATCCCCCAGCAGTGCCAGGAGTAATTCCTGAGTGCAGAGCCAGGAGTAACCCCTGAGCATTGCTGGGTGTGACCCCAAAAAAGCAAAAATAGATAGATAGATAGATAGATAGATAGATAGATAGATAGATAGATAGATAGATAGATAGATAGATAGATAGATAGATAGATAGATAGATAGATAGATAGATAGATAGATAGAGAGATAAAGATTTAACGCAGAGCGAGTCACCAGACGTTACCTATCTTATGATGCTATTGTACAAGCCAGTACCTGGGGCTCAGCCTGGCATGACCCACAGGAGAATTTCAAATAGTTACAGAAAGATAATAAACCTTGCAAAACTGAACTCCCTTTTCACAACTGGGGAAAAAAATAACATCCCAAGGTCACAGAGTTAGAAGCTGGGCAGCCATCCGCGAATCTCAGGTCTAACTCCGAAGTCCTGAACCCCATTTCAGACGAAACCCGTGTTTCACCACCCTGTTACTTCCTTTCCAGTAAATACACTAAAAATCGTTGCTGCAGGCCAGCGAGGTCTGCGGCTTCGCCTGCGGAGGCCCGGGTTCCGCCCCCAGCACGCAGCCCGAGAAGCGCTGGAGCACGCCTGGGGGGTGCGGCCCCCAAGCAAGCAGCATTTCACCCCAGGACACTGGAACAGGTGGGGATTAAGGTGCTGAGCTGATGGGGGCCGGGGGGCATGTGGGGGCACGGGGCTCGTGTACGTGCTTTAAAAGCTTGCAATTCCGGGCCCGGCTGCAGCGACGCGGGGGCTGCGCTTGCCCGGCCGGTCTCCGCACGCAACGGCCGCAGGGCGAGACCACTCCAGACAGCCCCCAACGGGCCGCCAGCAGGGGTCGCATCCAAGGACGCTGCCACCGCGCAAGGTCCGCAGGCTGCACACGCCAAGGTGCCTGGCACCGAGTCGGGCCGGCCTGCGGCGGCTGGGCCCGACCCCGGACAGGTCCCTGTGGCTGCTAAAGCAAAGAACTGACCACACAGCGGCCCATCCTTCAACCTCCCCGGGTGCAAACGAAGTGGCAACTCCCCAGGCCCATCCGCCGACCCTCCCGCGACACTCGCGGGCCGCAGCGCCAAGGCCGCGGTGTCCTTGGCAGGGCCCGCAGGCGCGCGGCTCGGCCCGGGGTCCCGTGCACCCGCCAGGGTCGCCAGCGCGGAGAGGGGAGGAGCGGCGCGCAAGGCCGGTGCTCGCGGCGAGCGTCCTTACCCACGGGGAGCCGAGGCCCGCGGCCCGGGCCCGGAGCGCCGCGGAGACGAACATGGCGGCCAGACCTGGGGCCTTTCCGGGCAGCGCCAGGAGACGAGGCCGCGCGCGCGCGCCCCAGGACGCACAGCGCGCGCGCCCCCGGAGCCGCCGCGTCCGGGGCAGGCGCGCGGCCGCGACCGTCGCGGGGCATGCTGGGAGCCGGTGGGCGGAGACTTCCCGGGCCGGGCAGCTGCTCGCGGATCCGCCGGCCCCTAAAAGGTGCTGCGCGGGGGGCCCGGCCTTGAAAGGCAACGTCGGGGCTCCCTGGCGCCTGGGCAGTGAAACGCGGGCCTGCATGGACGGGGTGAGCCTCCGTCTTGGAGAGACACTCTTGTTTTTTCTTTTTTTTTAGTCTCCTTCAATTATGGTGACGCTCTTGTTTTCTTTGATTCCGTTGCACCCCCTTGTAAGTTAGCATGGAATGGAGTCTACCTAGATGAACTCTTGGTTCCCCTTTTATGTCCTAAGAGCTGTGGTCTGACATTTAAAAAAAATAATGCCATCATATGCATTATGTTTTTGCAATAATGCCATATTCATTATTTTTTTTGCAATCCTCTAAATATTAATTAGAGGAATATGTGTTTTCCTCTGAATTCCTCCCCCTACCCCCTTTCATGCTAGTTAGAGAGTGGAAGACACGGTTTCTGGAATCCGCTTCAGAGCCACAGCGAGTTGGGAAATCCAAGTAAAGCAGGATTAGTCATGTGTGTTGACTTTCGCAGCTGCGTGGTCCTTCTCATTACTATTCTCGGTACTTCTGGACATGTTAGAAATTTTCCATAATAAAACTATTTTTTTTAAACGCCACTTCCTCCTTGGTGTTTGTTTGGTCATCTCTGGAAATTCCAGCGCGTGTTTATTCAGTCCTGGCTGTAACGTGCCCGGCGCTGTTTCCTGCGGTGGAGTGTTTCTCTGCACCGCCCACTGGTCTGTCCTGTCCTGTGCCCACCAGCCTGACCTTTGCCCTTTGCATGTGGGTACTTTCTGGGTTTTGTATAACAGCACAAAGTCTTTACGATTTTTTCCCCCTCAGATTTTTCTCCCTCATTTAATGACGCAAGAATATTTTGTTGCAACTCCTTATCAATCATATTTTACCAATTACGGACAAGGGGGTGCCAGCTACTGAGCTAGGGACAGTCACCAGAGGTCTTGGTTCCCTTCCTTGTCGTTTTATCTCTAACTTGAATTTGCATCTCCTAAATTGCATCCGTATTTCTCTTTGAAAGAGTAAAATATTTGGGTCCCCAATGTTAATTTCATTTGTTTTGTTATAAAATTACCTAAATATCCAGGCCGGAGCGATAGCCCAGCGGGTAGGGTGTTTGCCTTGCACACTGCCGGCCTGTGCCAGCCTGGGTTCGATCCCCGGCATCCCATATGGTCCCCGAGCACCGCCACGAGTAATTCCTGAGTGCAGAGCCAGGAGTAACCCCTGAGCGTCGCCAGGTGTGACCCAAAAAGCAAAATAAATAAGTAAGTAAGTAAATAAATAAAAATGAAATTACCTAAATATCTAAGTGCTATAATAGACCTCATTCCCATGACCTGATGGAATGGTCTGAGGCTCTTTATGTTCCTGGAGCGAGCAGATGCCCTTGGGCTACACTAGCATGTGACAGGATGTATGGAGATGTTACTGGTGGCTGGAGCTAATCAATGAACAATGGGAAGACAAGTGATACAAGTGATCTAAGCGCCCAACACTTTCAAATTCATAACCCTGTTTCTGTACAAATTAAATTATACATACACAAATTTACACAAGTATGAGACTAATTGTCTCAGTATTTGACTCTGGTGTGGACACACTCCTCTGGATCCTAATATTGTTAGATTGTTCCCCATGTCACACACCTTCCCTGAATATGCACTTCCGCTGTTGAGTATTAGTCCTCATATTACTCCCCCACATACAGCTGTCTCCACTTTCTTTTCTTTTTCCTTTTTTTTTTGGGGGGTCACACCCAGCGTTGCTCAGGGGTTACTGCTGCCTCTGCACTCAGAAATTACTCCTGGCCATGCTCGGGGACCATATGGGATGCCGGGAATCATACCTGGATTGGCCTCATGCAAGACAAAGCCCTACGGGCCAGACTATCACTCTGTCCCCTGCCCCCACCTCGTCATTTTTTGTTGTTTGATTGGGGACCCACACACTGCAGTGCTCAAGGATAACTTGGGAGTGGCTCCAGGACTCAGTGCTCATCCTAGTGGTGCTCAGGAGCCCACGTAGTGCCAAGGATAGCACCTGGGCCTCCCGCTTGGAAGCGTGTGCTCCAGTCCTCTGAGCCATCTCTCCGCCCTTCAGTGCCTCCACTTTCATATTCCGACAGATAGTCACCAGCAGTGCTGCAGAGACTTGCCCTTCCCAATGTGTTGGGTCGACAGCTTCCTCTGAATGGCTTATGGAAGGCATTCAAGGCATTCCAATCACGTGTTGATTGAAAATCTTGCACAAGTGGAAAGAATTGGCCTTTCTAAAAGGGTTGGCCATCTCTGCCGGATTTATGCTTGTCTGGTATCAGTGAGAGAGGTCTTTGCTATGATTTATGATAGACCCAAGTGAAGAAGATTCAACACTGTTGGAATTATTATCTCACATGGAAAGAATTACAGAAAGGGAGAAGTTCTGGGATTAGATCATTTATTTCCTAAGGACAGCCTCAAATACTTGAGGGTCTTCTCCCCTTTTTACTCTACCATAATGAGCTGGACTCCTGTAACTGTCACCCGGCAGCAGTTCCAAGGATCATGCAGATGACGACGTTCTGAGGAAGGAAAAGAATCGTGACCGCTAGTGTCCTACTTGTTCCTCTAGATGCTTGTCCTTTGGCAGACCTGCTGGGATGGTTACAAGAATGGGCTCTAGAATCATAGACAGTTCAGGGTCTAGCTCTGCTGCTTTCTCTCTTGTTTATTTGTTGTTTGGTTTCGTTTGGGTTTGGTTATGCTGTGGGGCACACCCAGCTGTGCTCAGGGCTTATTCCTGTCTGTCTCTGAGCTCAGGACATAAGTGTGAAACTATATGAGGTGCTGGAGGCAGAACCTGTGTCAGATGCATGGAAGGCAAGCCCTTTGCCCGCCGTCCTATCAGATGCAGGGAAGGCAAGCCCCTTGCCTGCCGTCCAATCAGATGCAGGGAAGGCAAGCCCCCTTGCCCGCTGTCCTATCAGATGCATGCAAGGCAAGCCCCTTGCCTGCTATATTTTCTCTCCCACCCCTTTATTGCTTTCTGAGTGACTTTAGGCAACGAGACTGCCTAAACTTCAGTGTAATAACAGGGTTGGGTTGGTTTGATCGGAAGGAAGCCACAACTGGCTTACTCCTGGCTCTGTGCTCAGGGTTCTCTCCTGAAGATGCTCAGAGAATCCTCTGCAGTTCTAGGGATTAAATCAGGATTGGCCGCATGCAAGGTAAACCAAATACCTGTTCTGTCACTCCAACCCAACTAATAGTGTGGGGGTTTTTTTAATGCAAATGAAAATATACAATACAAATGAAATGAAACTGTCAGATTCTTCTGAAAGCACGCAGCATAGAGTAATTGCTCCACAGATGTTCGCTTGGAGATGTCCAGAGTAGATGAGTATCTTTTGGAGCTCACAATCTAAAAGGGATCTCTCTTTAGGATCAGGGCTAAGGGAGTTACCTAGCTCTGATCCTAATATTTTTTCCAAATGTATTTGGCTGTCACCCCTTTCCATGAACAAAATTGCTCTATAGCAGTGTGTCCTATTAAATCTGTTTTTAAGCCAACAAACAAAATCACCGAGCAGTTGCACAGGAAACTAATACTGTTTCCTGAATTTTTCCACCACCCCACCCTTGCCCTGGAGAGAAGCTACTGCCCGCTTTGGGAAACACTGTGAACGCTTTTGTAAAGATGACAGAGAAAGTAGAATGCTTTCAGTTCACCAGTTACTTCACTTCCAATAAGTCATCACCATCCACTGTCCAAAAGATTTGTTAAGGTCCAAAAGATTGGTTTATCCCTGACCCAGATCATTCCCAAGTGAAAACATCAGGATTTATTTCTCACACCCAGTAATGTGCCCCTGCATTATCAAGTTCTCTTCAGATTTCTCGGGACAGAATTGTGCAGGCTGTTTTGAAAGACCACAGGTCTTCCTCCTAGGCGCAAACCAGTTTCCAGGCGCAGAACAACACAGATGTCAGGATTTCTATTTTTGTTTGTTGGGGGGGTCACACCAGCAGTGCTCCTGACTGATCCCTAGCTCTGTGCTCAGGCTCTACTCCTGGCAGTGCTCAAGGAGCTGTATGTGGTGCTGGGACTTGAACTTTGTTCCTGCGTATGGCACACCCCCATGAACTGTACTCTCTGGCTGGTTTTTTTTTTTTCATTTTTGGGTCACACCCAGCGATGCTCAGGGGTTACTCCTGGCTCTGCACTCAGGAATTACTCCTGGCGGTGCTCAGGGGACCATATGGGATGTCCGGGATCGAACCCAGGTCGGCTGCGTGCAAGGCAAATGCCCTCCCCGCTGGACTATCGCTCCAGCCCTTGATGTACAAAGTTAACTGCACTTTCGCACCACCAAGCGCCCAAGGTACCAATTTATTGTTCTTGCTGTGCCACTACCCGTGCCCACTGCCATGTGCCAGGATGCCCCACCATGATCCCAGATCCCTCCCCCAACCCCACTCCTGCCACTATTCCAGCACCCTCAGGTCACAGCTGTACTGACTATAAAAGGCTCTTAAATGTGAGTAACCTTATCCCCTGGTTTAGCTGAAATTGTCTGGATTACATACATGTAAGGAGTATGATGCTTGCCTACTTAGGCAAGATTCCACCATTGTCAGTTACTTCCATAAGCCCAGGAAGTTGATACTAACAATTCTTTTTTGTTTATTTTGTTTGGGGGCCACATCTGGCACTCCTCAGGGCTTACTCCTGGCTCTGTATTCAGGGATCACTTCTGTCAATGCTCAGGGGACCATAAAGGATCCAGCTGACCCAGGATCGAACCTGAGTCAGCTGCATGCAAGGCAAATGCTCTATTTGCTGTACTGCCACTCTGGACCTGATACTAACTAATTCTTGAAATGTGTATGTTTTGGAGATAAGGGACCTGGGAGATACAAGATTTAAAACAAGATTGAGGCAATGACAACACGTTGGAAGTGGGCTCTGCTGCTTTGACTCCTCTGATCACACTGTCACTGTCTTCCCGTTCATCATCGATTGGCTCGAGTGGGCACCAGTAACATCTCCTTATGTCCTATCTCATGCTAGTAGAGCCCAAGGGCACCTGCTTGCTCCAGGAACATAAAGAGCCTCCAACCATTCCATCAGGTCAGGTCATAGGAATGAGGTCTAAAATTGTTACTGGTATTTGGCATGTCAAATACGACATGGGTAGCTTGCCAGGCTCTGCCATGCGGGTAGCTTGATTCCTCTGAACCATCAAAAACAGGCTCAATTGGAGAACACAGTCTAATGGAAACATGAACTTTGTAATCAGAAGAATTTGGGCTTGAATTCTACCTCATCACTTACTAGAGCCTGTGAATCACTGATCACTGGTCCTCAATTTCTGAAAGTGTAATCATGGACTTAAATCCTTCCGTTTATGGAAAACGATTAGCAGGGAGCTGCACACGGCTCTTCCCAGCATCTAGCAAGGTGGTCCACTTCCTCTGTCGAAAGCTTCAGTCAAGTGTTCTAAATTATAATTATCTCCTTGGACACATACTTGTTATTAAGGCAGCCTTGGGCAGATCACAGCTTCCTCTGCCTGCTCAGACAAAATTGACCAACCTGCCTCTCAGGCTTTCTGATGAATAGCCTGAAAAAAGCAGGCCCAGTCCTGTCAGAGGGAAGAAGCGGAACCAAGTAGCAGTTATTACAAAAATAAAACTCAAAGGAAGAGGGGAATGAAACAAGATTATTTCTGCAAAAATTAGAAAGAGGGGCAAATGCAAAAAAAAATTAGAAAGGGGCAAACTACATGTAGGTAGTTTTCAAGCAAGAAATTTGAGGAGGCAGAGAGTCATGATAGTCACGGTGGGATTCAGAATAGTAGAACCCATTTCATTCTCGCTGAGGTGACGGGGGTGGGAGTACGGGTGTAAATGTTATTCCATTCCTATGGCATTATTACTGTCACTATATTGGAGGGCCACACCTGGCAGTGCTCAGACTATATGTGTAGTGCTGGGGTCGAACCCGGTTGGCCACATGAAAGACAGGAGCCTTCTCTCCTGTACTCTCTTGCGAGCCTTACTGTTACAATACTTCTATTACCCCTTGTCAGTTAGGGAGATGCCTTCAAAAGCATCAAAGAAATAGCTAAAAGAACAAAGAATCTCTGGCTCTGGGCACATCTCTTCGACTCCACGTTCTCCCTGCATTAACATACGCCTCAGAGACCTGGGCCCTATGAAAGCAGGATGAGAATGCTATTCGAGTCTCCCAAAGAGGAATCAAAAGAGCTATGCTTGGAATGTTACACCTCACTCAAGTGAGAGAAGGAATCTGGAGTTCCGACCTCCGTCGTTGTTCCAGAGTCAGGGATGCTGTATCGGATGCCAGGGCATCGAAAATCAGATGGGTTGTCAGGTTGTGCGGCCGCGCAGTCCATTAAAATAGTGGAAACAGTAATGTCTTTTAATGCACTGCATTCCACGATGTGCAGGAAAGTTTTGCAGGAGGGAGAGAGATAAAGAGGAGAGAAAAGACATACAGAACCCGCCAAGTAGTTGAGGTGTGGGAGTGGGGAGGGAGGTGGGGATATTGGTGATGGGAGATGGGTTTGGGTGGAGGGATGGGTGTTGGAACACTGTAGAACCAAAACTCTACATGAGCATCTTTCAATTGTATGTCTAAAATGGTGTAATAAAATTTGGGGGAATAATAAAATCAAAGTAACTAAAAAAAAAAAAAAGAAAATCAGATGGGCTGTAATGCGATTTGGAGATGGACCACTGGACTAAAGCCGATACGACTGGATCCCACAGGATGTTAAAAGATCACGTGGCCGCCCACCTACAAGATGGTCAGACTTCTTCGTCAAGACCCTGAACAAACGGTTTGAGGTTCTTTGTATTCCTGGAGCAAGTAGATGCCATTGGGCTACACTGGCACGTGATAGGGTCAAATGGAAATGTTACTGGCGCCCGCTTGAGCAAATCAATGAACAACGGGATGCCAAGTGATCAAGTGTTAAGTTAGGGAGGAATTGGTGTGCCGTCCTTCTTGGGGTACACTGACTTCTGCTGCTCCATACCCAGTTGCCTTAACCAGGTGGGGCCACGGGACAGGAAGTAGAACAAAAAGGGTTTTCGTCCTTCCCCCACCAGGCTGGAAATCAAGACTTCTCAATCCTAGCTCACTTTCCCTAGAATACCTTCTAAGGACGAAGCTCCCAACTGAGGCCTCCATCTGAGGACCGGGACAACCGAGAGACAGGAAGTTGCAGAATACAACAAAAGAGCATCTCGAGAAGCTGCTCCGCTGCCTTCACAGCTGGTCCTGGTGTCTCTCACTCCAGTGCTTCTGTTCCCCTGGCGGGGAGAGACAAAGTTCCTTTCACAAGCCCAGTTCCATCACAGAGGAAGAATCCACAGCCATGGAAATGTCCTGTTAACAAGGACAGTGAATAAGTTTTTCAATTTCCTTTCAAATTCTTTTCAAGTTGATTTTGAATATGTGGGATCAAAAAGGGTTATACAAAAATCAAGTCAGTAACAACTCAATAGACTTTAAAACTTGTTTAAAAAGATTAGCAGAATATCACCTACGCCATGATCAGATTCAGGTCACTGCCATAAAATGAGAGTGAATTCTCTGACAACTGAAATGATTCTTTTCCTGCAGAATTTGATGAATGCTTCCTGGTGATGCAGTCAAATAACACTGAGAATAAGTTTTGTAAACGGTTGTCAATATGTTTAACTTACTGCCATTATTGGCAATGCATAGAGCAACAATGACTCATCCAGTGATGGTAGTTATGGAAATCAGGTCAACCTCCCAGAGGGTGATTTAGCAATATGTATTTATTTTCCTCTTATGCATACCCTTTCACCTAAAATATGTATTTCTTGAACTGATGCTAAGGAAATCACTGGAAAAGTGTGCAAGCTGTTAGTACAAATATGTTCATTGCAGTTTGATTCATAATACTGAAAACCTAAACCTAGAAGCTATCACCAACAGAATTGGTTAGATAAATTATAGTATAACCGTACAATAGAACGTACGCTTTGCGACATTTTGCGGAGTTTTTAACTCTGTAAAACGTTGCTTTGCAGAGTTAAAAATAACAATGAAGGGGTTTCAGAGCAAGAGCTCAGTGGGCTGAGGAGTCGCTTTGCATGCTGGAGGTCCTGATGCAACCTTCAGCACTGCCAGTTCCCCAAAGACTGCAGGGAGCAATCCCCAAGCCCAAGACAGAAGCAGATGCTAGTCACTGCCAGGTACGACCCAAACCAAAATAAACAATAATAAATATTAGTTTTTAACAGACAGTAAAAATGTCCCTTATCTTTTCAGGTTTAATAGTTTATGAAGTATCATACCTGCTTTTTGGCATATATATAAAAATGTGGAAAAATGCACATCAAAACGTTAATCAATTCTATAGGGCTGGAGAGGTAGTACAGCAGGGGAGAGAAACCTCGGCACCCCACATGGTCCCTGGGGCACTTCCAGAAGTGATCCCTGAGCCGGGAGTCAGCAAATAAACCCTAAACACTGCCAGGTGTGATCCCCAAAAAAACAACAAATATGTTAATAGTCCTTTGTGGGTGATGGGATTAAAGGTAATTTTATTTTTTCCTCTGACATCTTTCATATTACCTATTAAAAGTATATGTGTTATTATTACAAGGTAAATAAATATTTTATCATATTTTTATTATACCACCGTGTGATATACAATTACAAAAACGTTAATAATTGGTTCTCAGTCATAGGCTTTTCCAGCACCCATCCCTGCACCAGTGCCCCATTCCCACCACCAATGTCCCCACATTCCCTCCCACCCTATGCCCAGACTACCTCTATAGCAGATACTTTTTCTTTTCCTCTCTGTCTCTGTCTCTCTTTTTCTCTCTCTCTCCTCTTACACACAGTGGCTTGCGCTACAGACATTTGGGGTTTATCATGTAAGTTTCTTTGTTTATATTCAATGTTGAGTTCTAGTCTGACATTACTGTTTCCCACAATTAGTAGAACACTAGTATATATTTGTATCCCATTAATGAGTACAGTCATTCTATACCTGACCTTTTCCTTCTGACTAATTTAATTCAGCATGATAGTCTCCATGTCCATCCATTTGCAGGTAAATTTCATGACTTCATCTTTTCTGAAAGCTGCATAGTATTCCATTGTGTAGATGTCCCACAATTTCTTTATCCAGTCTCCTGTTCTCATGCATTTAGGTTGTTTCCAGATTCTGGCTATTGCGAATAGAGCTGTGATGAATATAGAAGTGCAGATGGTGTTTTTGCTGTGTGTTTTTGGGTCTCCAGGGTATATTCCTAGGAGTGGTATTGCTGGCTTCAATGGGAGCTCAATATCTAGTTTTTTGAGGAATGTCCAGATTATTTTCCAAAAGGGCTGGACCAGTTGGCACTCCACTAACAACGGATGAGAGTGCCTTTCTCCAGGCATTCACACCAGCACCAGTTGTTCTTGTTCTTTTGGATGTGTGCCAGTCTCTGTGGTGTGAGTTGATACCTCATTGTTGTTTTGATTTGAATCTCCCTGATGATTAATGATGAAGAGCACTTTTTCATATGCCTTTTTTGTGGGTTTTTAAGCATTTATTTATTTTTCTTTTTTTTTGTTTTGTTTTTATTTTATTTTTTAAATATTTTATTATACCACTGTGAGATATACAATTACAAAGATGTTCATAAGATGTTCATATTTGGGGGCGGAGGCGATGGCCCAGCGGGTAAGGCATTTGCCTTGCCGCGGCCAGCCTGTGTTGGCCCAGGTTCTATCCCGGCAACCCATATGGTCCCCGAGCACCATCAGGAGTAATTCCTGAGTGCAGAGCCAGGAGAAACCCCTGAGCATTGCCAGGTGTGACCCCAAAAAAAAAAAAAAAGATGTTCATATTTGGGTTTCGGCCATACAGTGTTCCAGCATATGCCTTTTGACCTTTCAAATTTCTTCTCTGTCAAAGTTTCTGTTCTTTTCTTCTCCCCATATTTTGATGGGGATGAATGTTTTCTTCTTGTTAAGTTCTACCAGTGCCTGATATTTTCTGGATATTAACCCCTTATCAGATGGGCTTTGGGTGAATATTCTTTCTTAATTTGTGGGCTGTCTCTGTATCTTGGTCACCATTTCTTTTGAGGTGCAGAAGCTATTCAGTTTTCTATAATCCCACTTGTTTATCTTTGCTTCCATTTGCTTTTGTCAGTGGTGTTTTGTTCTTGAAGATGCCTTTAGCTTCGATGTCGTAGAGTTACCCTTAAGTTTTCTTTGATGTACCTTATAGATTCATGTCTGATGTTGAGATCTTTAATCCATTTTGATCTGACTTTTTGTGCATGACGTTAGATGGAGGTCTAAGTTCATTTTTTACACATAGCTGGCAAAGTTTTTCCCAGCACCATTTGATGAAGAGGCTTTCTTTGCTCCACTTAATATTTTTTGCTCCTTTATCGAAGATGGAAGTAATCGTATATTTGAGAGTGTGTTTCATGATATTCAATTATTTTGCATAGGTCTACAGGTCTGTTTCTATACCAATACCATGCCGTTTAATTATGACTGCTTTGTAGTGGAGTTTGAAGTTGGGAAAGTGATACCTATCTTCTTTTTCCCAAGGATTGCTTTAGCTATTTGTGGGGGTTTATTATTCCATACAAATTTGAGGAGTGCTTGGTTAATTTCTTTGAAGACTGTCATGGGTATCAATGCAGTATGGACCACATAGAATCTGTATAAAGCTCTAGGGAGTGTTACTATTTTTGATAATGTTAATTTTCCCAATTTATGAACAGGGAATGTATCTCCATTTCCTCAAGTCCTCTTTAAATTCTTGAACCAACATTTTATAGTTTTCTGTGTAGAGATCCTTTACATTCTTAGTCAAACTGATTCCTAAGTATTTGATTTTCTGTGGTGCAGTTGTGAATGGGATAGTTTCTTTAATGTCCCTTTCTTCTCTTTTGTTATTTGTATATAGGAAAGCCATTGACTTTTGGGTGTTGATTTTGTACCCTGCCACTCTACTATAGGAATCTATTATTTCTAGGAGCTTTTTGCTAGAGAGTTTAGGGTTCTCTAGATATAATATCACGTCATCTTTAAATAGTGACAACTTGAATTTTCCTTTCCTATCCGGATGCCCTTAATGTCCTTTACTTCCCTGGTTACTATGGCAAATAGTTCCAGTACTGTATTGACTAGAAGTAGTGAGAGTGGGCAATCTTGTCTTGTCCCAGATCTTAGGGGGAAGGCTTTCAGTTTTTCCCCATTGAGAATGATGCTCTCTGTGGGCTTGTAGTACATGGCTTTAACTATGTTGATAAAAGTTCCTTCAGTTCACATTATATGGAGAATTTTTATCATGATTTGGTGTTGGATCATGTCAAATGCTTTCTCTTCATCTATTGATGTGATCATAGGTTTTTATTTTTCTTCTTATTGATATGATGTATTATGTTGATTGAGTTGCGGATATTGAACCATCCTTGCATTCCCAGGATGAATACTACTTGGTCATGGTGTCTAATCTTTGTGATGACTCTTTGGATTCTATTTGCTAGTATTTTATTGAGGATCTTAGCATCTGTGTTATTCCGGGAGATTGGTCTGTAGTTTTACTTTTTTGTAATGTCTCTGTCTGCTTTGGGTATAAGGGTGATATGTGCCTAGTAGAAGCTATTTGGGAGTGTTTCTGTTTCTTCAATTTCCTGAAAGAGCTTGAAAAGGACTGGGAGTAGGCCCTCTTTAAAGTTTTGGTAGAATTCACTGGTGAATCTGTCTGGACCTGGGCTTTTGTGTTTGGGCAGACTTTTTGATTACTGATTCCATCTCCTCAATGGTGATAGGTTTGTCAAGGTATTCCAAATCTTGTTGCAGCCTTGGGAGGCTATAGGAATTCAGGAATTTGTCCATTTCTTTAAGGTTTTCTTGTTTTGTGTCACACAGACTCTCAAAGTAATCTCTGATGATCTTTTGATTTTCTGTTGTGATGTCTCCCTTTTCACTTCTGATTCTATTTATTTGGGTTCTCTCCCTTTTCTTGCGAGTCTTGCAAGTGGTTTGTCAATCTTGTTTATTTTTTTCAAAGAACCAGCTCTTGGTTTTGTTGATATTTTGGGTTGTTTTTTGGGATTCCATCTCATTGATTTCCACTCTAAGTTTTATTATTTCTTTGTTTCTGCCTTGATTGAGCTCCTTTTGCTGATCACTTTCTAACACCTTAAGCTGTGAAGTCAGGCTGTTTATGATGACCTTTTCCTCTTTTCTTATGAATGTTTGAAGAGCTATGAACTTTCCGCTTAACACTGCTTTTGCTGTATCCCACAAGTTCTGGTTAATTCGAGTCTTCAGTCTCACTTGTTTTCAGGAATTTTTGGATTTCCTCTTTGATTTATTTTATGATCTGCTGGTTGTTCAGCAGTGAGCTGTTTAGTTTCCAGATGCTTGGTATCCCAGGGTAGCTGATGGGGTGACCACAGGCTGACACCTGAAGGTTGCAAAGAAATATACCCTATGTAGGGTATCTTGGAGCTCAATTTTCACTTGAAACAAGGTGAAAAGAAGTGAAAATTGATAAAGAACAAGTACAAGGTCAAGGTGGCAAATAGCTAACTTCCTCCTAAACTCATCCTGTGAAGGTTAAAGACATTTCCTTCCCCTATGTTGGGGGAACCACTGTTTCCTACTGGATAATCTCAGTGCGTGTAACAAAGACATTTGATATTGGTTATAATTTTTTTTTAGAGAAGCAAAATAGTCTTTGATCAGAACTTTGCATCCCATGGTGTGGTAACTGCAGAGAGTTAATGTCAATGAGACAGGTAATTGAATTTTCAAGTCAGGTATAAAAGTGACTGTGGTGTCAGGAATTGTATGAATTCTGAAATGGCCTGATACATGGGCCAGACAGCATTTTAGAATAGAAAAAATTAAACAGGAGTTCATCCAATATTCACACTTTATAGATTTTTTTCTTTTTAAGTTGTGGGCCCGAGCAATAGTATAGCAGGTTGGAGGTTGATTCAGGTTCAATCTGGCACCCTGTATGGCCACGGGAACCCACCAGGAGTGAACCCTGAGCACAGAGCCAGGAGTAAGTCCTGAGCACCATGGCGTGTGACCAACAACAAAAAAGATAAGCAAAATAAAAACCAACCAAACAATTTAAAAATGTTACTAGGGTTATCAAAATGTTCACTACTTCCTTTACTAACAAGTGATTAAACATATTGTTCTGTGCAAGAGGGCTCTGGTAAGTCCTGATGAAACTTGGCAGAGGCTTCATTTTACTCATCTGGAGAACAGAGAAGTGACGCTATCTTGCTCATGCGCTTCTTGTGTTTACATATTCAAAGGTCAAAAGCCAAACAAGAACATTCGAGTGCTTTCCTTTTGCATCAGTTTTCAACTTTTAAAAAAACTTTAAATAAACCATCATTTTCCATTATTTACTTAAAGGATTTGTTTTGCAGAGTTTGTAGCTCTTGGGAATCCCCCAATCATTCTTATGAAGTTCACAGTTTTAGTCTTACTCATTTACTGACATCTAAGGAATGTTGGTGGTGTGCGTGGTTTCAATCAACCAAAACAGGGTAAGAAGGCTGGGTTGGCCAGTGGCGTTTATAACTTTTCACAGATATCTAATCGCGGGGGGGGGGGGGGGGGGGGGGGGGGGTTGGGTGGGGGGGGCCGGCGGGGTTGCAATCATATCTAATGCATATAGAATTAGGGAATCTCTTCCTTGAAATTGGGAATATGAAGGTGATAGAGAGAAGAATGAGAGACTGAAACTCAGTTCTGTGACCCAGGATTCATTTCTCTAAATAAACGAACTTCCTTTTAAAATGAGCGTTTCGTCTGAGGCCAATGATAATTTCTCAAAACTCACTGCTATACTATATTCTTATAGGAAGCAAAAATGTATAACTGACCTACCTAAGAGGAAAATGAGAGCGAGAGAGAGAGAGAGAGAGGAGTATCTGCCATAGAGGCAGGCTATAGAGTGTCTGCCATAAAGGCAGGTGTGGGGGCGGGCATGGGAAATTGGGGGACATTGGTGGTGGGAAATGTGCACTGGTGAAGGGATGGGTCTTGGAAAACACTGTATGACTGAAGAGTTTCTGTAGCAGTGAGTAGATCTAAGGATATGCAAAGGAAGGTCTGATGTATACTACCTGTTAACAGACACATGGGGTCTTCTGGCAGACTGTCTCCCAATAGCGTTAGTATGTAGAATTCCCTAGTGAGACTGTTAATCAAGCTGCAGTTACACAGACAAGGCTATCCTAGGTCATTTCTCTGCACATTTCCTTGTTGGCTCTAATTAGCCCTAGATGGAGTCTTATGAACAAGACCTCGTCTTCTGGGGCAATTTAGGAAGGCTAAGTTAACAAACTGTTGCATTCTTTGCTTATCTCACCTCACTGAGATAGCACCACCTGCAGGTTTCTGGCTCCTGAGTGTTTCCTCCCTATCACCATAAATCCTATGGTAAAAATGTAAGATGGACCTTCACCGACTGGGATGCTACCTCAAGACCAGATTAACAGAGTAAAACCTGTTTGAGCCCAGGTAGGCAGCTCCCAGAAGCCGGGAATCAATTGGAATTCATCAGATGGAGTCAGGGGTTGGCCCTTCACCCACTCCATTTTGTCAAGCCTGGTGGCCCTGCCCAGGAGCTGCCCTGGGGCGACCAGCCATAGCATGCAGTCTCAAACGCGTCTGGGAAGCTGGAACTCGGCTCTCCCCAGGCTCAGCTGACCATAGGGCTCCTAGGAGGACAGATGGGTTTTGGGAGTGGGCCCATCGCCTTTGGGGGGGGTCCCGGAAGCAGCCGGATGAGACTTGCCCACCACACTAGCCGCCACCTTCGCTGTCCAGAGGCTGACCATGAGGCCCCTAAGTTGCGTGGCTGCAAGCAACCGTGTGGTCCATCAAACTAGTGGAAACAGTTATGTCCTTTAATGTACTGCATTCTACGATGTGTAGGAAAGTTTGGAGGGAGGGAGAGATAGAGAGGAGAGAAAAAGACATACAGAACCCGCCACATAGTTGAGGTGTGGGAGGGGAAGGGAGGTGGGGACATTGGTGATGGGAGATGGGTTCGGGTGGAGGGATGGGTGTTGGAACACTGTGGAACCAAAACTCTACATGAGCATCTTGCAATTTTATGTCTAAAAGTGGTGTAATAAGATTTGGGAAAAGAAAAAAATAATCATAATAAATATGCCAAAAAAATAAAAACAAAGCAAAACAGAAGGAAAAAAATGTAAGATGTCCTTGCAGTGTCAGTTATGTAAACTTAACTCTAAATTTTACTGCCCTTTGTTGTGTTGGCATATAAGAAAGTTGGGGTCTTTATTTAAGAGTCAGTCAGCTCTCGTCAGTGAGCTCTCCTCCAGTGAGCTGCGGTCAGTCAGCTCTGCGGCCAGTTAGCCACCAAGACGAGAGCTGCTGCCCCTCCGGCTGGTGATTATTAAAAATATTAATGGAAATAAGTCTTGTGCCTGGAGTTTCATCTCTGCGCCTCTGACCCAAAAGGACATTCCTGCTTCAAGTTTCAGCTTTCATGAACAGCTTTGCAACTGTATGTCTCACGGTGATTCAATTTTAAAAAATCCTATATAAAAATAATTCATAACTAACCTGTAAGAATTTACTTTTTGCTGACTTTCCATCTTGAAATCTCTGAGGTGCTACTCCTTAAGGTATAAGCAACTCATCATTTTTTGAGAGATAAAACCTTTTGCATTAATGGGGGCGGAGCGATAGCACAGTGGGTAGGGCATTTGCCTTGCACGTGGCTCACCCGGGTTTGATCCCGGAATCCCATAAGGTCCCCTAGCACCACCAGTAGTAATTCCTGAGCAAAGAGCCAGGAAGTAACCCCTCAGCGTAGCCGACTGTGACCCAAAAAGAAAAAAAAAAAAAAAAAAAAACCTTTTTGCATTACTTAAGATTCTGAATTCTGTTTGCTCCAACCTGAGCTATATTAACTCATTCTGACCATGATGACAAGTGCAGGTTCTGTTGGAAATAATTTTTATTTGCATCCTGTTGGGGAATGCTGCAGGGGTCCCCAACAGTGCTGGGAAGCAAGTTCCCTTCTGCCTCCGTAGCCGGCGGGAATGGATGAAGACTCAGGAATCTGATGCAGGGTTTTTTTTTTTTTTTGGTGGGTCACACCCGGCAATGCTCAGGGGTTACTCCTGGCTCTGCACTCAGGAATTACTCCTGGTGGTGCTCAGGGGACCATATAGGATGCTGGGGATCGAACCCGGGCCGGTCCAGGCAGGCCAGCGTGCAAGGCAAACACCCCCCCGCTGGGCTATCGCTCCGGCTCCTGTTTTTTTTTTTTTGATGCAGTTTTAAAAGGCTTTACTTATCACAGGTTCAGGCATACAAATAAGTAATAGGAAAAACCCTGTGCTTAGAATTCCAGGCTAAAACCCCAGCCACGCTTAGGTCAAGATAGCAGCCACCACGTGTTAAGGCCCTGTAAAGAGGAGACAACGACAAGACTCTCAAGAAGAGTGCAAGCCCCAAAAAGAGAGCGAGAGAGAGAGAGAGAGAGAGAGAGAGAGAGAGAGAGAGAGAGAGAGAGAGAGAGAGAGAAGAAGTAAACTGATTTTATAACCCTGCAACTCAGACCTCTCATTATTATGGGAAGCAGGCAGGGTCAAATGCCCTTAGATAATTTCTCCCAGCACCTCACCTAGGCCCTATTATATGCTAATGTTTTGAGCCAAGATCTGCCTGGAAATGCCTTTATAGGGTAGAGAAGGGGGTTTCTGAGATGGCATGTCTCTGTACCAAAGACTAATACTAATGCCAGTTAAATATTTCTCCAAGCTTTCACAAGAGTCTTGTCTACTTCATGGTAGTTTTGTGTTTTAGTTGTCTTTGAGTTATCAGGGAGCCATGCTTGCTTGCTTGGAGGCAAACAGCATTTCTCTCTGGTCTAATTACTTAGAGATCCAACGTGGCCAGGCAAATATGCTGGTAAGATCTAGCTATCCCACGATGATTGTGGTAGCATGAGAGAATATTTATACCAGCCAGTACAGAATACATGGTCAGATAAACTGCCACATTTAAACTACCCCCTTATCTACGAAGTGATTTGCAGGAGGCAATCCAGGGCAGATGCAGAAGCTTTTAGGTGTCCTGCAACAGTACCCATTATAGGTTTTCTCAGATTGGTACTTTAAAAGTCCTAAAATATTAAAGCTACAAGTCCTAACATGGAGACACCTGGTTGACATTCATTTAATCAACTATTTGTGCAATATTACTGCAGTGGTATTCTTCCTCTTTCCATGACTGTGTTCTAAATTGCAAAATACTTGTTGAATGTGTAATCCAGAGGAAGGAAATGTCCCAGGAGAACAGATTTTGTCATACACGAAATCATTCCTCAATCCATTTTGTTTGCCAAGTTCCTTTCATGAGGCCATGAAAAGACTCTAAGCATGAAGATGTCCCGATGAAGGACGCTGTCCTTCTCCAAACACACGCTGCCCATTAGTGCACGATAGTCTTATGTAATTAATTTAAGAACAATTAAATGAAGAAACACACTCAGTCGGCAAGGACATTATATCAGACAGACTTACAAGACAATGCTATTTCCTTTCTTAGACAGACAGGGGGGCGGCTGCTACTTGCTCTCCCGTGCCCAGCCGCACACAAGGCCCCCAGGAGGGGGGGGGGGGTTCTAGCCCGGCCCGCCCCCCCGCAGCGCCTTGCAACAAGCCAGCGACACCCCCCCCCCCCAGGGCCTCCTTTCCCCATCCGACCTCTCTTGTCAGAACTCCACCCAGCAGAACAGCCTATCAGCGGCGGGGGCCGGGGGGGCCGCACTGTTCATCAATAAATGCTGGCGGCAAAGCGGGAAGCTACCGTGTTGTATTGATATCCAAATACCAGTAACAATTATAGACCTCATTCGAAATTGATTGAGGCTCTTTATGTTCTGGAGCCGGATGCCCTTGGGCTGTACTAGCATGAAACAGGACATATGGAGATGTTACTGGGGCCCCGCCGAGCAAATCGATGATGAACGGGAAGATAGTGATAGTGATAGTGATAATGCAATGACACTTTTCAAAAAAATCTCTCTCTCTCTCTCTTTCTCTCTCTCTCTCTCTTGCTTTTTTTTTCTTTTTTTTGGGTCACACCCGGCAATGCTCAGGGGTTTCTCCTGGCTCTGCACTCAGGAATTACTCTTGGCGGTGCTCGGGGGATCATATGGGATGCTGGGGATCGAACCCAGGCCGGCACAGGCTGGCCCGTGCAAAGCAAACGCCCTACCCGCTAGGCTATTGCTCCGGCCCCTCTCTCTCTCTTGCTTTTGGCTTTTTTGGGCTATACCTGGTAGTGCTCAGTGTCTACTCCCAATTCGGTGCTTGCAGGTCATTCCTGGTTCAAGGGAGCATACAGTGCTAGGGAGTGAACCTGAGCCTCTAACATGTAAATTATGCTTTGCCTGGGCTCAGCCGGTTGATTCAACTCTCCAGTTCCCAAGTTTTGTTTATTTATTTTGGTCTTGGGGCCACGCCTGGTGGTACTCAGAGGCGACTCCTGACTTGGTGCTTGGGGTCAGTCCTGGTAGTGTTTAGGGTACCAGGTTGTACTGAGTCCTGAAGGTAGGCCCCCTGCATGCAAAGCATGTGCTAGGACCATTAACTATCTCCCTCGCCCCTATAATCTCCTCCTTGCGGCTGGACTATGGTGAATGTGCTGGGATTAGACCCAGAGCAGCCAGGACTTCTCCCTCTACTGCTGTCTTCTCTTGCACTCTCTGGCGACACACACACAGACATGTTGGAGGGACCCACCTGATGAGGGAGCGAGAGTGGTTGCTACCCAATGGCAGTCTAAGAGCCGTGCCCTCTGTTCACCAGACACCAGGACCTGAATCCTGCCTGCTTCTTTGGATGCAGATCCTTCCCGGTTGGGCCTTTAGATGAGACACAAACCACAGTGGACATCTTTTTACCTTTTAATTCCGTTTTATTTGGGGGTCACACCTGGTGCTGCTTAGGCCTTATTCCTGGTTCTGTTATCAGGGTATGGCAGGCCTGGGCGACCATTTGTGGTGCCAGGTCCTGAGCCTGGGTCAGCCAAGTGCAAGGCGAGCCTCACCTCCTTCCATGCAGAGCGTGTACTTCCGTCTGATGAGCTTTTCTATGACCCTTTGTGGGTTATTTTAATGGATTTTTCAGCTAGAAAGGTTGGGGGTTATTTTTTCCTTAAGAAAAGTTTATTGAACTGTCTGACTGAAACACAATCATGAACATCTTGGTGATTGTGTATCTCATGGTGGTATCACTGTATCACTGTCTTCCCATTGTTCATCAATTTGCTCGGCGGGCACCAGTAGCATCTCCATACGTCCTGTCGCAAGCAAGTGTAGCTCAAGCGCATCTGCTTGCTCCAGGGACAGGAAGAGCCTCAAACCATCCTTCAGGTCATGGAATTGAGGTTCATAATTGTTGCTAGTTTTGGGCATAACAAATAAAACAAATAAAACACGGGTAGCTTGCCAGGCTCTGCCGTGTAGGTAGTATACTATCAGTAGAAGGCTCTCATCTTGAGCATTTACTCACGGTGGTATAATAAAATTAAAAAAAAAAGAAAAGTTTGTTGGTAATTAAAAGTAAAGGAGCTTCCAACTGGGGAAGAAGTTAGGACTAAGTTCTTGAAAGGTTCTTGAGCAACTCCACCCTTTATCTTCTTACCCTATATTCCACCTGAAAAGAAGAATAAAGACACATATTGTAATTTCCACTGAATTTCATGTTCCCTAAAGGTAAGAAAAATATTTTACACATAGCGTTCTCTCATAGAATCTAGTCCTTGTCCTTTCATACGAGAGAGGGCTCATGTAGAGAAAGACCAATGATATCCTCGAAGGAGGGAAACTAACACAGGAAAGATGTGAGAATTTGTGTGTGAGGGAGATGGAGTACATTGGTACATGGCGGCGGGGTGTGGGGGAGGCGCAGTACTGTGTAGGACGCCTCCGACCTCCAGTTCCTGAGCCAAACATAAGAGTGCTTGAAAGAACTTCACCAATAACAGTCCCTGGGACTCTGTGTATTCCCCAGGAAACATTCCAGAATCACTCAAGGACAGCTTTGGTGTTCCTTTTATTGAACATTGCTCCACCCACCCTTACCCCTTAGGGAGACTCTGTCACAGAGAAGCCAGGGCCCCCGCTGGGGACCCCCCCAACTGTCCCCAGCTCAGGGCTCCTGCCTGCCCAGGGCTCTCAGCCACATGGATGGGAAGGAATTTCCCCACTGCTTTCTAACTCTGCTTTCTAACTCTTTCTTCCCTCTGTCATTCAAAGTGTCCCTGAACTCAGGATACTCATTCATACTTAATTTCTTTCTTCGTGTTTCTTTTAAAGTGTAACAAGTTCATTGGGAAATTAAAGCAGGTAAAAAGAGAATGAAGGTGAGATACCTGCTCAACAGAGAACACGGGCTTCTCCAGGCCACCCTGGAGAAGGGAGCCACACGCACCCCAGCGTTAAAGTAGGAAAGTTCGAAAGTTCACATCTCAAGAGGGGAGATGCGGGCAGGACATGTGGTTGGCAACACAGGCACCTCACTCAACTTTCTAAGGTCCGCCCTTAATAAGCTGCTTGCACTTGACTTTTCGTTTCAAACTTGACTTCTGGGAAACCCAACTTAAGAAAGATCGTGGTAAACAAATAAAAACTAGGGGCCTTGGGTCAGAGCTTTAGGGCGTTTGCCTTGCATGCCGTTGACCTGGGTTCTAACCCTGGTATCCCTTATGGTCCCGTGAGCACCACCAGGAGTGAATTCCTGAATGCACAGACAGGAGTGATCCCGGAGCATCCCTGGATGTGACCCAATAACCCGAGCGAACAGATGAGCAGAAAAATTAGGAGCCTTAAGCCTGCATCTCGTTGAGTTGTCTCATGAAAGCTTGTCTAAGTGAATCGGGAAAGAACAGGACCAGTTGGTCAAGTGGCGATCAAAGGAGAATTTGGGGAGAGTCAGAGCTTAGGAGCTGATTTGTTTGCTGAGGTGGAGTGAACTCTGGAAATAAGGATCAGGCTATTAGGGCTGAGAGAAAATTAGGTTCATGAATCAGTGATGAGTACGTTAATCAAAGGACGTGAAACACATAATTGTAGTTTCTATCAGCAATGGCTCCAGAGACCTGGCACATAGGAGTCCTGGCACCTAGAACTGCCTTACCCTCGCCTAGTGGCTTTCAGTCTCTTCGCACCCCCATGGACCAGTAGCCGTAGCCGGGCCCTGTGGACATAGGGGTGTGTCGGGGCATGCCGCGGGGGTCCCCGACAGTGCCGGGAAGTGAGTTCCCTTCTACCTTGAGCCGGCAAGGAATGGATGAAAACTCAGGAATCCGATGCAGTTTTAAAAGGCTTTACTTATCACAGGTTCAGGCATACAAATCAGCAAAAGGAAAAGGCCGGTCGGTGCTTAGGATTCCAGGCTAGAACCCCAGTCACGTGTAGGCCAAGATGGCGACCACCATGTGTAAAGGCCTTGTAAAAGGAGGAGAAGACAAGACTTCCAAGAAGGGTGAGCGCTCACAAAGAGAGAACCCAAAAAGAAGCGCGAGAGAGGAAACCGGCTAGTTTATACCCCTACAACTCAGACCTTCCTCCCACTGTTATGGAAAGCAGGGAGGGTCAAATGCCCTTAGGTAATCCCTCCCTGCACCTCACCTAGGCCCTTTAGTATGCTAATGTTTTGAGCCAAGATCTGCCTGGAAATGCCTTTATAGGGTAGAGAAGGGGGTTTCTGAGATGGCATGTCTCTGTACCAAAGACTAATACTAATGCCAGTTAAATATTTCTCCAAGCCTTCACAAGTCTCTTCTACTTCATTGTAGTTTTGTATTTTAGTTGCCTTTGAGTATATCAGGGGAGCCATGCTTGTTTGCTTGGAAGCAAACAGCATTTCTCTCTGGTCTAATTACTTAGGGGTCCTACGTTGGCCAGGCTAATATGCTGGTAAGATCTAGCTAGTCCCACGATGATTGTGGTAGCATGGGAGAATATTTATACCAGCTAGTACAGCATACATGGTCAGATAAACTGCCACATTTAGACTACCCCCTTATCTACGGAGTGATTTGCAGGCGGCAATTCAGAGCAGATGCAGCGGCCCTTAGGAGTCCTGCAACAGGGGTGGGCCTAGGGTGCAGAGCTGAGGGTGTGTCTTCAGCTGCAGCCAATGAGGGGAATGTGGTCAGCAGTGTGGGCTGCAGCGCCAAGCCCGAATCCAACAGGATTTTCATTTACCGCAGACCAGCTGCTAGAACAGAGTCCAGGGCCTCCAGAGACTTGGCCACTTGGGGACTGACTGAGCAACAACACATGAGCTTAGACAAAGGAACCGCCGCCCAAACATTGAGTGTAAGATTAGAGTGGGGAGCGTGTGGGTTTGAGAACCTCCTTGGCTTGAATCCCAGCCTCCCAGCAGTCCAGGAGGGAGATGGAAAAGCGGCAGTGCCTTGCTGAGCTCAGTTTCCCTGTCAGTAGAATGAGGACCTCGGTTTCTCCTCCGCTTGGTGGTTGTGGGATTGAGGTGATAAGGCGTGACGTGGAGTACCAGAGACGTGCACTAGTTCTACTGCCGAGGAAGTGGGGACAGCCTGAGAGGTGGCGCTTTCTGCTGAAACCAGAACTTGCTTTGCAGGCAGAGAAATGGTCACGATGCTCTAAGACGAACAGCCAAGCCCGTCTCAGGCTCTTAGTCATGCTGCCTCCCTTCACCAGCCAACCGCTTTGGCTGCAAATGATGCATGCTGGGCAGAATTGAAAGAGGTGGGGTGACTGCAGTCGGCGTCTGGGGGTGTTTAGCAGACTGGCATATCCTGGGAGCAGCAGTGTGGGTGCGTATGTGCCAATGTGCCACCGGAGGCGGAGGTGGAAGCGAGGGAAGGGACACGACCTGGGGCACTCTCCAGGGCCTCACAGCAGGTACTCCTGCTAGGGGCTAATCCCCACGTAGGGCGACTGGGCTTCCTATGGTCTGATCCAAAGGCCCAGGTTTGGGTCTAATATGGGGAGTGGAACGTTGGAAAATCAGTGACTAGACAGCAGAACTAAGATTCTGGGTCTGCTGACAGGCACCTGTCTGGGACCATCACAATATCCTTTCCAGGCAGGGTGCTAGAGAGTCCTGAGTTCCTAGTAAGACTCAGATACTGGGGGGCCGGAGGGATAGCACAGTGGGTAGGGAGTTTACCTTGCATGTGGTTGACCCGGTTCGGTCCCTGGCATCCCTTATGGTCCCCTGAGCATGGCCAGGAATAATTCCTGAGTGCAGAGCCAGAAGTAACCCCTGAGCATCGCCAGGTGTGACCCAAAAAAAAAACAAAAAAAAAAAGACTCAGATGCTGTACTCAGACATATTAGGATGGCCACTGGCCATTGTGCTCAGAGGTCATCCTGACAGAAGATCATCGTCCCCTGTTCTGTTTGCAGACACCTGTCAAATAATATCGTGAGCACAATTCTATGGGAACCCTCCTTCAGTAGTATCACTGTCTTCCCGTTCATCATCAATTTGCTCGAGTGGGCACCAGTAACATCTACATATGTCCTGTCTCATGCAAGTAGAGCCCAAGGGCACCTGCTTGCTCCAGGAACATAAAGAGCCTCAAACCATTCCATCAGGTCATGGGAATGAGGTCTGTAATTGTTACTGGTATTTGGCATATCAAATACGACATGGGTAGCTTGCCAGGCTCTGCAGTGCAGGTAGCATACTCTTGCAGTCATCTCTAAATCCAGCATTTATTGATAAACCAGGCGGCCGCACAAGCCAGGCTGTGATAGGCTGATCTGCTGGGTGGAGTTCTGATGAGAGGGAAGTTCAGATGTGGAAAATGGAGGCGGCCCTCATGGAGTGGGGGGGGGGGGGTCGTCTGGCTTGTTGCAAGGCTCTGCTGGGGTGGCGGGCCAGGGCTAGAACATGCCATTCCTCCCGGGCACCTCATGAGTGGCAATCCTCCTTTGATAGTAAGAACTAATGGAATGTTCTATTTTAAGATACAATAGCCAAGCTAAATTCATAGAAGGCTTGGTATAAAGGTGGGGGTAAGAGAAGTGTAGCTGTTTAATCAGAACCCATGTGCTGCATGTATAAAATATTTTGTTCTTTGTTTGGGGGCACACCTGGGATTCTCAGGAACTTCTCTGACCTCAGTTCTTGGAGGATGTTCCTGGTGATGTTTAGGGAACCATGAGGTACTATGGATCAAACTGGGCCTCCAGCATGCAAAGAATGTGCTACAGGGGCTGGAGTGACAGCACAGCAGGTAAGGCACTTGCCTGTCTGTGCCTCAACAGGGTCAATGCCCAACACCCCATACGGGCCCCTTGCGCCCCAGGAGTGATCCCTGGGCAGAGTCAGGAGTAAACCCTGAACACTGCTGGGTGTGGCACCAAAACATAAACAGAGCACCGATGCCAGCCTACTGGGCTATCTCCTTGGCTCTAAAAATCTAGAGGGGTTGAAAAACAACAAACTATTTTCCTCAAAAGAAAACCACTTGCCTGATTCTTAGGTTAACAAATGATTTTCCTTTACTAACTTTACTGACCCCTCCTTAGACAACCTGGCAGCACCCTGCTTAAGGAGTGGGGGGGCCACCTTATGGATGCCACACTTGGTGCCAACACCGGTCAGCACTGCTCACTGCACCCCAGAACCCCCAGACTCAACACCGTACAGCCGCCTCCTCCTCCTCCTCCTCCTCCTCCTCCTCCTCCTCCTCCTCCTCCCTATTTGCTGGGGTTATAGGCTCATGCCACTGCGCTTGGCCAGATGATTTTCCAAAATGACAGCTGCTTCCAAATAACTTATTCACAAATAAATATCAGCAAATAGAATACTGACAAGGTTGCTGATGGCTAAATCAACACAGGTTTGGTTTCTTTCAGCAAAGCAGGAGGAAGATTGAAGTCACCCTCTCGGGAGGTCCCAGAGAACTGGTCCTGTTCTTGTCCAACTTCCTGAGTTCCTGGGTCTTCCCAGATTCTTTTCTTTGAGGGAGGGGTGCTTGAGTTACCCCTCGTGATGCTTGGGTGTTACTCCTAGCTCTGTGCTCAGTGGTCACTTGAGCAGTGCTAGGGGAACCACGTAGAGTTGGGGATTGAACCAGAGCTGGCCACATGTAAGCACCTTAAGCTCTGCCCTATTGCTTTTAGCCCCTTCATAAGAAATTCTCTTTCATTCATGCTCTTGACAGGAGAAAGCCAAAATTAGGGATGATTTCCTTTGACACTGCTAGCTCCAGATAGCTGCCCAAACTAACCTGAAGGTCCAGGGAAGCATAGATCTTTTTTATTTATTTTCTCAAATATATTCTTTCTTCTTAAATATGATTTTATGACGTTTTAAGTCATACGAAAATATCATACTCTCTGAATGGTTTGTCATTCAGTTTGGGGGTGAGAATGGGGGGGGTGATTTGGGTGGGTCAGTAGGATACAAATTAAGTGCCTTAACTTTGGAATCTCTATAACTTATAGAGAATCTCTCTGGCCCCAGGATTTGGCATTTTTTGTTTGTTTGGTTTTGTTTTGGGGGCCACACCTGGCAGTTTTCAGGGCTTACTCTTGGCTCTTTGTTCAGGGATCACTCCTGGAAGAGCTCAGGGAATTGAATGTTGTGCTGGGGATTGAATCTGGTCTGCCTAGTGCAAATGCCTTACCCACTATACTATTGCTCCAGTCCTTGGCATTTACTTTTTAATTAATTTTTTGTTTTGTTTTGGGGGACCATTCCTGGCTGTGCTCAGGGATCATTTCTGACAGACCCTGGGGTATCACGTGTGGTGTTGGGGATTGAACTACAGTTGGGTACGTGCAAAGTAAGTGCCTTACTCACTGTACTGGCTCTTGGTCCATTAAAATTCATTTTAATGAAAGAAATTCATGTTAATTTAAAACATTTCCAGGTCTTTAACATAGACCCACATGCAATGTTAGGGTCTGAACTCAGAAAAGTCAAATTTAAGAAAAACAACTTACCTGAACAATTTCTCTGGCCCTGTGATTCTCTTTTGTGTGTGTGTGTGTGTGTGTGTGTGTGTGTGTGTGTCCTATAGTCAATATAGAACAATTTTTTTTTTGCTTTTTTGGGTCACACCCGGCATTGCTCAGGGGTTTCTCCTGGCTCTGCACTCAGGAATTACTCGTGGCAGTGCTTGGGGGACCATATGGGATGCTGGGGGATCGAACCCAGGCCGGCATGGGCCAGCCGCATGCAAGGCAAACGCCCTACCCACTGGGCTATCACTCCAGCCCCTAGAACAATTTTTAAAAATTTAAAATACTAACCAGAGAGATAGTCCAGCAGGTAGGGC
Organism: Cryptotis parvus; assembly: GCA_021461705.1. Lineage (NCBI taxonomy): Eukaryota > Metazoa > Chordata > Mammalia > Eulipotyphla > Soricidae > Cryptotis > Cryptotis parvus. Next base: position 9,065 of record JAJIBD010032497.1, on the reverse strand, counting down.
AGTTGCCTAGCATTCAGCCACCCTGGTTCCTATCCCTGGCATCCCATATGGTCTCCTGAGCACCGCCAGGGTAATTCCCTGAGTGCACAGCCAAGAGTAAACCCTGAACATTGCCGGTGTGATCCAAAAATAAAAAGGGGGGATATTTCTGTAATATAGTTATTTTTCTCCTCCTAAAGATCTGTTTTTGTCATCTGTCAATGTTAATACAGGGAAAGCCATTTTTGAAACTGCTGGTTTTCTTGTGAATATAAATTGGATTATTCATTTCTTGACTTTTAGATGAGTTTTAATTTTCTGTAGCTTTCTGCTATAGACATATATGCTGGTGTCTCTAGAGCAGCTCGTAGGGAGTATGAATGTAAACCATCAATTTTATTTGATAGTGTAATTTTAAGTAAAAAATAATTGTCCTACTTTTCACTCCCACTAGTAGAAATTTCTTTTCCTTCATTCTTCCCAATGTGTCACAATAGTTTTGTAGGTGATCTGGTGACTATAAAGGAAAACAAACTGGCTTGATTTATTGCATTGCTCATAGTAAGAAGGGACATATTTATAATTTTGTTTATTTCTGTTATCTATTCAGGTTATTTTGCCCATTTATAAAAGCTAGGGATTTGTCTTTGATTTTTGCTTGTTAATTGCATTCTTTGGGTATCTTAAATACTCTGTTTTTTTTTTTTTTCTTTTTTTGGGGAGTCACACCCAGCTTCCTGGCTCTGCACTCAGGAATTACTCCTGGCAGTGCTGGGGGACCATATGGGATGCCGAGGATCAAACCCAGGTGGGCTGTGTGCAAGGCAAATGCGCTACCCATTGTGCTATGACTTTGGCCCTAAACTACTTCGCTATTCAACTAACAAATACCTTCTAGTCTGTGACTTATTTTAAGGCAGGTTTGGGAGGTATGGGGTTGGGGTCCCACCTGGTGTGGCTGCAACGCTGCTGTGGCTGTGACAGGGGTTCGTGCAGACGCAGCAGTGTTACAAGGCAAGTTGGAAACAGTCCGACGCTGACAGCCCGAGTAACCCCGGGACGCCACTGCTCCGTTCCGCTTTGACACAGCCTCCAAAGGGTCTACTTGCGAACAGTCCAGGTTTATTTACTTTTTATAAGTATTTTATTATACCACCATGAGATATACAATTACAAAGATGTTCATATTTGGGGTTTGGTCACACGGTGTTCCAGCACCCATCCCTCCACCAGTGCCCGTCTCCCACCACCAACATCCCCGGTTCCCTCCCCCAGCCCGCCTCCATGGCAGGTTCTTTATTTCTTTCCCTTTCTCTCTATCTCTTTCTCTTTTCCTTCCCTTCCAGACTATGGATTACAGAACATACATTAAAGGGTTGTCATGTGGGGGCCGGAGAGATAGCCCAGCGGGTAGGGCGTTTGCCTTGCACTTGGTCGGCCCTGTGCCGGCCTGGGTTCGATCCCCGGCATCCCATATGGTCCCCTGAGCACCGCTTAGGAGTGATTCCTGAGTGCAGAGCCAGGAGTAACCCCCTGAGCATTGCCGGGTGTGACCCAAAAAAGAAAAAAAAATAAAGGGTTGTCATGTGTATCTTTTTGCCTGTATTTAATGCTCAGTTCTAGGTTGGTATTAGTACTCTCGACAATTGTTAGCACACTGTTCCATTTTCGAACATTCCAGATTTAGAAAGCTGTTTTCCTTGAGGACACTCCTAAGAAGAGTGGAAACTGCCTATTTTGTGTTCTTGAGACAACTGCAAGAGGTTTAGAGTCGGCAAAAAAAAAATTCCACTTTGAGGTTTTTATTTTTTATTTTTTTGGTTTGTGTGTTTCATCTGAAAGACACTGTGGTTTTTAAACCAGCTTGGTGCTATTACTACAGTCATTTACGTGAGCCTCTTTTTTTTTTAAGTAGGCATAAGGCAAGGCTGAGCTCATACTTTCACGAAAGTCACTCTGCCATCTAAGCAGAACTCAGACTGTTGGAAGAGAATGCAAATTGTGATGTCCCAAACCCCACCAGCCAGCAGTTTCCTTGAACCACAGCGGTTTTCTGCCCCTGCTCTGTGCTGAGGCTGCAGCCGGGCGCGCCAGCCCCCGCCCCGGGCTCGGGCTCCCATTGGCTGTGCTGCTGCTGAGAGCTGCACTTTCCACAACGTTTCGTTTCATGTATGTTAAATGTTGCACATCCAGCTGGATTCTGAGTTTCTGAAGAAACGAACCCCTCCCTTCTTTATCTTCCTCGCTCTCCTCTGATATGGTATTATCTAAAGCGCTCAATTATTCCAGGCTTCATTTGTGGGGAATTAGATAAAGGAGTGACCAAACAAATTATTTCCAACCGCCTGGTGGTTTTTTGGTTTTTTTTTTTTTTTGCATTGAACAGGGCACGCTGTTTTGTAATGGATTTAGAAATAGGTGGGATTAACTTCAGTTATACAGGAGGGTCAGTGGCAATGAAGAAATGACCAAAAACCCCAACAAGATGAGGCAAGAGTTAGAGCTTACTGATCCTACAGCGAAGGCAAGTTCTGTTATGTGGGAGTGGGTTCTATATGTGTGTACATATATGTAATATGCGCTCAATATTTACATACAGTTTCAGGTCATGTATTTCTGTATTTATATCTTGCATACATTGCATAATGTATTTATTATACTTGTATATAGCACATACATTATGTAGGCTTGCTTCAGGTTGGTTTTTTTGTTTATTTTTTTTACTTTTTTTGAAGTCACACCAGCGATGCTCAGGGCTTACTCCTGACTCTACACTCAGGAATTACTCCTGGCGGTGCTCAGGAGACCATATGGGATGCCGAGGATGGAACCGGGTCGGCCACATGTAAGGCAACACCCTGCCCACTGTACTATTGCTCTGGTCCCCAGTTGTTAACATTTTTTTTCCGTGCACCAGCTTTGTTTAGCAATCTTCCTTGATTACCCACTTGTGGGTGGAAGGCAAGTCCTTAGAGCTGTCAATAAAATAACACAAACAAATGAAGTCATAGCTAAAGCGAGCTGAATGCTAACATCACCAGGAATGGGGGCTGCGGAGAGAATATCAAGACAGTAGGAAGGGGAGATTATGGTAGTCCACAAAACTGTGCTTGGCAAAATTCCATGTCGGGGCTGGCAGAGAACAGGTGAAAAAAAAGATGATAGCAGTGGAAATGGACCCCTTGAGAGATCTGAATTCAGCAAGGGCAGGAGTTTTGGAATTAGCGAATGCAAGTTTATAAAATCCCAACAATTGACATGCAAATTTTGAAAGGCTGCTCACAGACCTTGGGAGGAAGGCTTGGGCACATTGAAATCTTAACCCTCCTGTGACGTCTGCTCATGTGTCTATGTTCGTCCCCTGAAAGCAGGCTTAGGGTGGATGACTCAGGGCCCTTTCTGCATTTCCACACAGTAGTCTCTTACAAATGCAATACCGGAGATACACAGTAGTCTCTTACAAGCGCAATACCGGAGATACACAGTAGTCTCTTACAAATGCAATACCGGAGATACACAGTAGTCTCTTACAAACTCAATACCCGGGATACAAAGCGAAATAAATTTAGAAGCCAAAGGAACTCCACAGCCTCTTTCAGGGGGTATCACTGTATCACTGTCTTCCCATTCATCATCAATTTGCTTGAGCGGGCCCCAGTAACATCTCCATATGTCCTGTCTCATGCTAGTAGAGCCCAAGGGCACCTGCTTGCTCCAAGAACATAAAGAGCCTCAATCCATTCCGGAATGAGGTCTATAATTGTTACTGGTATTTGGCATATCAAATACAACACGGGTTGTATCAGGAGGTATTGATAACAGACTTATGAATTGGAAAGACCTGGCGAGCTACTCCAGCCCCCCATCCAGGTGCCACATCTGAGCAGGTACAACATTCGTCACAAATGTCCCTGGCTTCAGCAGTGGCCAACAGGCTCACCTCACCACCACGAGAGGCTAGGGAGCCAATCACAAATCAAGAATATGACAAGTTGCTCAGGATGCTTACAACCTGATATCGGAGTCTTTTTTTACCACATTCACCCCCTGGTTCTACGTAATAGTGTATTAAAATACCAAGACAGAAGTACTCCTTGTGCGTTGCAGATGGTTCTGGACCCCATTTTGCAAATGAGATGGCCACAACATAAGCTGTTAGCCTCTGTGTGCAGGATTCTGGGTGAGGAATTATGATTTCCCAGGTTGGGCTTGGTTCACTGGATTCCTTTGTTTTTCTTTACAAAGGATTTATTGTAAGGCATTCACAAAAGCACTGTTAGGAGAAGTTCAATGTGTGTTTCTATCTCGGTGAATAAGTGGGTGAATTTGTGTGCGTTGTGGCAGAGTCCTCTAGCCCTGGGATGAAGGGTGAAGACTTGCTGTTCTCCCGTTGGCCCGGCCCAGGCGTCCCTACCTGCCTTCACTGCTCCCGAGAACAACACCTCAGGGGCTGGAGTACACAACACACATCTGCTAAGACCACTCATCGGCAGACATAACACTGGGAGTATTTTATTCTTTTCAAAATGCATCACATTATTTCTCCAACTTCCCTGCAAGTCTAGACGTTTCCATAATGTATTGTTAGAGACAGCTGCAGTCCAGAGAGTTTTCACCAACCGGCAGCTACGGAAGGCCCAGAACTCTGAGCACTCTCGAATGAAGTATGTGGTCTAGCCAGTTTCTTGCCCGCCTTCAGAGGAAATAGTCTCGTAATGAGCGGTGACACTTTATTTCTAATATGTAATGTTCTTCTCTTGGATTCTCTGCAAAGCGCCGCCCCAGATTAGAAGGTTCTGGATCTCATCCTGAGGTTTTTTGGTTTGGGCGCAACACTTGGCAGAGCTGGGAGTGGGGAACTACTTTGGCTCTGTGCTTAGAGGTTACTTCCTGTGGAACTTTGGGGACTGGGACGCCCAGGACAGCAGTCCGTCGGCCTGAAAGACAGGCGTCAACCCGGAGCTCTCTGCAGCTTGTCTCAGGGGGCCTCCACTGTTTGGGCCCTCTGCCAGTTCTGCTTCTATCTAGAGATAATTTCATATCACGGAATTATCTAGAGATAATTCAGATAATTATCTAGAGATAATTTCATACCATAGAATCTTCTTAAGCCTCCACCTGCCGTATACAGCTACCAGGAGTACAAAATAAGTTTGTATAAGACAAAGTGTTACGCTCTAAACCTGCGGACGGCCACATAAATACGAGATTCCATGGTGCTGAAAGTGCTAGCAAAACAGGGGCTGGGGTGATAGTACAGTTGATAGTGTGTTTGCCTGCCATGTGGCAGACCTGGGTTCCATCCCTGGGATCCCATATGGTTCCCCAAGCAAGGAGTAATTCCTGATTGCAGAGCCAAGAATAACCCCTGAGCATTGCCAGTGTGACCCAAAAAAGCAAAACAAACAAACAAAAAACAAAGTAGTTGATGTAGTTGACATCCTGATTATTTTGTTGTTTAGAACCTATTGTCTTACTAATCATTTAGTATTATTGTTATTATTATTATTATTATTATTATTATTATTATTATTATTATTATTTTGCTTTGGGGGCCACCCTGGCGGTGCCGAGGCCTTACTTCTGGCTCTCTGCTCAGGGAATCACTCCTGGAGCGGGCCTGGGGACCTTATGGAGTGCTTGGGAATCAAACCTGGATCTGCCTCATGCAAGGCAAATGCTCTACCCTCTGTACTGCCGCTCCAGCCCTTACTAATTATTTTACAAGGATTACAAATAACTTCACCTTCTTTTCATTTTTTTTTTTTTTTTTTTTTGCTTTTTTGGGTCACACCCGGCGATGCTCAGGGGTTTCTCCTGGCTCTGCACTCAGGAATTACTCCTGGCGGTGCTTCGGGGACCATATGGGATGCCGGGATTAGAACCCGGGCGGCACGGGCCAGCCGCGTGCAAGGCAAGCGCCCTACCGCTGGGCTATCGTTCGGCCCCACCTTCTTTTCATTTTAAGAAGCATAATTCTAGACAAGAACATGTTAGAAGTGACCTAAATTCAGAAATGTTACTTCCCAAATCAGCAGCTCATGACCAAGCTTAATATACAAAGACATACAGTGTGGACATTCAATTGACCTACTAATGGTCACTTTCTGCGTCATCACATATTAAAGTCATTGTTTTATCAATAAAAATCAAAACACTGTATGGGTAGTTAGAAAAAGTGGCGTCATTGTTTTCTCTAATATTGCAAGTTGTCTTTAGAAAACATTTTGATTTTCCTGTTTATGAAAATAATATGTATTCACAACATATAAATAATATGTAAAATAGCAAGGAACGCTGTAAAAAGAGTGCCTCAAATGAATTTAAGTATGTCTTTTGAACAGGTATTATTAAGGATAATTTTTCAATTCCCTCATACATATGATTATTTCAAGGTACCATGTGTATAGTGAAAAGGCACACATTTCTGTTTATGGTACGTTTCAAATTTATCAGCTACTAGTTTTTTGTGGGAAAATGACTTACTAAGGTATGTTTAAGAAGACTAATTTTTTAATTTAAGCAATAAAAACTCAAATGTCCATTAAATATTTCTCGTGGCTCTATATTATATTATATATTATATTTATTTATATATCTCCTTAATGTAGAATTAAAGAGATGTAAGCTTTATTAGCAATGAAAATGGCACTAATCCCCACATTATTCATTAAATGTCTCATGGAAGCTCTAGGAAGAAAAGCTAATTTTGTTGTTAATAAATACGGACATTAGGATGGCTTTTACTTTACACAGCAGACGTTTAGCTATACCGCCACAAGAAATAGCCAAGGAGGTTACTAATTTAAATGAGAGTCTGTCAGCAAGGATAAAGATGAAAGCAAAGAGCATTCTAAGAAAAGACACAGACATGCCAGCAACACCAGGTAAACTTTCAGGCTGAATTTGTATAGGTTTCTATTATTATTACTATTATTATTATCTTTTAAATTCTGCATTTGTCAATTTCACTTATTCTGGATAAGGAAGAGCGCCTCTTGTTCTATATCGCCACCTAGTGGGGAACAGTATTCTTACTCTTGGCACGTTTGCTTGAGACTTGCCTAGTTAGCAAATGAGCTGGGAAAGATTTGAGACCCGGAAAGCAAATTAACCTTTGCAGTAAGTATCCTTTTGGACTTGCAAATGTCTCTTTGGAAATGAATCAAGTCTTGTATTTCTTCCGTATCTTTGATAAGCCTGTAGAAAAAATTATAAAAGGCATTTGTAAATGATAACTCTTCAAGAATTAAAATTGTAGGGCCGGATGGATAGCGCAGAGGGTAGGGCTCTTGCCTTGCACCCGGCTGACCAGGGTGTGATCCCTGCCACCCCATCCTGCCCCTGGGCCCCACCAAGAGTGATCTCTGAGTGCAGATCCAGGAGTAACCCCTGAGCACTGCTGGTGTGGCCCCCAAACAAAACCCAAATAAAGTTATATAAGTGGTAATATTTTCACCAAGTTGCTATTAATAATTAATTTTTAAGATACCTTTTTGGGCCCCACTTCTTTTTAGCTAGTCACAAGTTTTCTCTAGTGATCAGGCAATCAGTATCACCTTTAAACGACTCCTCTGTATAATTTATTTATTTATTTATTTATTTATTTAGAACCTGGGCCGGCACAGGGCCAGCAAGGCACAACCGCTGGGCTATCGCTCCGCCCAGGTATGCTGGTCCAGAGACTCTCAGACATGGGGCAGAGCTGTTCCTTGCTCTCCCTGTGCACAGCCGCTCAAGAGGCAGTTGGGAGGCATGGCGGGTTCTAGCCCTGGCCCACCACCTCGGCAGAGCCTCACAACAAGCCAGACCACCCCCCGCCCCCTCACTTCACGGGCGCTGCCATTTTCCACATTTGGACTTCCCTCTCATCAGAACTCCACCCAGCAGACCAGCCCATCACAGCCCGGATCATTGACACCCACCCTTCAGCAGCTTTTTCCTCAATCCGGCCCAGGTATGCTGGTCCAGAGACTCTCAGACATGGGGCAGAGCTGTTCCTTGCTCTCCCCTGTGCACAGCCGTTCATGAGGCAGTTGGGAGGCATGGCGGGTTCTAGCCCTGGCTTACCACCTCGGCAGAGCCTCACAACAAGCCAGACCATCCCCCCCTCACTCCACCCAGCAGACCAGCCCATCACCGCATGGCTCATCAATAAATGCTTTATTTGGAGGTGTTTAAAAAGAGTTTGCCTCCCGCTCGGCAAGCCTGGCAAGCTTCTCGTGTTATATTTTGATATGCCAAATTCCAGTAACAATTATATTAGGTCATTCCCATGACCTAATATAATGGTTTGAGGCTCTTTATGTTCCTGTAGCAAGCCGATGCCCTTGGCTCTACTGGCATGAGACAGGACATATGGAGATATTACTGGTGCCCGCTCTAGCAAATAGATGATCAACAGGAAGATCGTGATCGTGATTGTTAGATCGTGATTTATTTATTTATTTATTTATTTATTATTTTATTTATTTATTTATTTATTTGCTTTTTTTGGGTCACACCTGGCGATGCTCAGGGGTTACTCCTGGCTCTGCACTCAGGAATTACTCCTGGTGGTGCTCGGGGGACCATATGGGATGCCAGGGATTGAACTCAGGCCGCACAGGGCCGGCGTGTCAAGGCAAATGCCCTACCCCTGGGCTATCGCCCGGCCCCTCCTCTGTATAATTTAAAGCTAAAAGATTATTCTCCCTGCCCCTCGAGGTGTTGCAAGAGTGGCTGTGGTGCCTGACTGCATCAGCGGGTGGCAGACAGGAGACAGGCTTGTCTACACCCAGGGCTCTGCCCTGTGGGCCCTGGATGGTTGATGGTCTGACATAGAAAAAGACTGGGCCCCTGGGATGAACTCCAGAGCCACAACAGAGCCTGGCAAGCTACCTGGCATTCGATATGCCAAAAACAGTAACAATAATGGACCTCATTCCCAATGAATGGAGATGTTACTGGTGCCTGCTCGAGCAAACTGATGAACAATGGGAAGTCAAGTGACAAGTGACAAAAGATTATTCTAGTTGGGGCTGGAGCAACAGTACAATGGGTAGGGTGTTTGCCTTACAATGGGTAGGGTGTTTGCCTTGCATGCG